>LR749807.1:1480919-1626208 GCA_902729485.2 Mus minutoides | reverse complement strand
TATAGCATGCCCATGGCATGGCAGAGGCTTGGAAGGCAACAGGATTAGAGATGGAGGATAGAAAACTGTTCAAGAGATTAATGAACACTGCAAGAAAAACAAAAATCTACTGGAGTATGTAAAAGTACCTTTATTTGCCTGAAGTTTACTTCCTCAGTCTGCTAACCTAGGCCTAGTCCTGGAAGCTTCTAGCCTCCATGTAATCTTATCTAGGCCTAGAATGTTTTCAGCCTGAGACTTGCCGCTGAATAAACTCACCCCTTCTTGGTTCTTTCTGAGCTCTGGCTGTCTGGTCAACTCAGTTGTCCTGAGTCAAGCTCCTCTCCAAGCTAACTGATTCAGTCTGGCTTCTCTCTCTCTCTCAGCCTCTCCTGAATTGCTCTGCTTGGCCTCAAACTAACTCCAGCAATGTTCTAATCCTCTATCTCCTGCTTCTTCTCTGGCTCATTCTGTCTTTACCTGTGTCTAGCTTGTTCTCTCTTTGCATCCTGTCTCTCTATAACTCTCCCAGTAAAACTGTTCCTCCTCATCCTCCCCTGCCTCCTCCTCTTTCTCTCTCTCTCTGCACTGCCCCTTAAGTGGCTTCCTTTTTCTCTCTCTTCTGCTGAGAGTCGGGTATATTCTATCCAAAACTTTCTCTGATTCGTCACTTTGTCTGCCACTCACTTTCAAACATGGGTGCTTCCTTCTACAAACTAACTTTAACTTCATTGTTTGGGATTAAAGTTGTGTACTAAGGGTGTGACTGTATTCCAGCCAGAGGGATTAAAGGTGTGTGCACAACTAGAAACAGCTTTTTTTCCCCAGTAAATAACACAATCACAGGGTTCACAGTGTGATTAGATATCCTGCAACAGGAGAGAACAGAGAGAAGTGGGCTGTTAGGTACTTAGCACTACTGCAACGCTTGCTTGTCTGATACGATCAACTTACAAAGAGAAAATGTTTCCTTTGACTTCCGTTATAGAGATTCCTTTGCATAAATTGCCACTTTGCATAATTGATCTCTTTACCTAATTGGTTTCTGCTGATGCTGTTGCTTTGGGCAAGCCAGCATTCCTTAATGTCGGGGTGCAGGGCAGAACAGGACTGCTCATTTCATGGCTGAAAAGTGAAAGGGAGAAAAAAAGATCCCAGGGTCCCCTTTAAGAGCATTTCATCTGTGAACTGAAGGGCCCCTGCTAGGCCCCGCACTCTGACTTTACAGACTTTAGGGGGAACATTCTAGATCCAATAGCACTACTTCTATTGCGGTCACCTTACGATAGCCACTCTCTCACACTGTGGAAATAGAGGATAGCTTCTCTCCAGCCCCACGTAGTGGTTTGGTGTTACTAGTGCCGAGTGTGGCTGATGATTGCAGCGATGGCCCTCGGGGAATCACACCATCATCCGTGCACACTCATCTGCAGTGGATTTTACCATTTTTTTGTTCTCCCAGGAATTAGAGTTGTGTTGTGCCATCCTGTGGCCCTGGGCTAGCTCATTATTTGCTGTGGCTAGAGAGTCAGTGAAGACAGGATGTTGTGTAACAGTGATGTGTGATTCTGAGGTCATTCATCTTTCACGCTGTCCTTGATGGAAGATTTCTACCATTCATCTTTCACGCTGTCCTTGATGGAAGATTCTTACCATTCTGTCCGGGAGCACCACCTAGCTTCCTTGAGTGAGGGCCCAGGTGTCCAGCTTGCTAGCCCAACCCCTAGCCAAGCATGTAGGTTAGTGTGACTGTACCAGGGCACCTCAATAAAGTCAGTTCCTCACTCAATCACAGAGTGACAGGGACTAATAAATTATGGTTAATTTAAACCAGTGAACGTTGGTTGTGTTTGCATCTGTATGCCTGTGCACAGGCCAGAGGTCAACCCTAGTGTCTTCTTTAAGAGATGTTCACCTTGTCTTTGGAGTTCTTCGATTAGGTCTGATTGGCCAGTGAACCCCGGGAGTCAGACTGTCCCTGATTCCCCAGCACTGGCTTTACAGATGTGTACCCACCATGTGTGTGCTTTTGTGTGTGTACTGGGGATCAAACTCGGGTCTCCGTGCTTGTTCAGCCTGCCGTTTACCAACAGATCCTTCTCTCCAGCCCCACTGCAGTGGTCAGATGGACAAAGATAGACAAGTGGACTTTATGAGTGACCGGATGTCTGTTTGCCTTGCGGCACGTGTGTGGTGTGTCGGATCAAGAGTCAGATAACCTGACCTCTTCCTTCTCCGCTTCTTGCAGCACTTCTCGGAGCTCCTGGATGAGTTTTCCCAGAATGTCCTGGGTCAGCTCCTGAATGACCCTTTCCTCTCAGAGAAGAGCGTGTCGATGGAGGTGGAGCCATCTCCAACATCACCAGCGCCTCTCATCCAGGCTGAACACAGCTACTCTCTGAGTGAGGAGCCCCGGACTCAGTCACCACTTACCCATGCGGCTACCAGCGACAACTTCACTGACGGTAAGAGCCGAGAGCAAGGAAACACTGGGGGCCACACACACACACAAACACACACACACACACACACACACACACACACACACACACACCTGCTGCCTGGTAGGCCTGGTACTAAGATAAATGCGAAGAGGTACAGCTTGAACTCTCCTGCTCTAGGCTACATCTCCAGGAACTTGCTGTCACCGAATCACAGTGCTCTCTTTAACCCTGGATCTTTGGCATTTGAGCCATTTGCAATCACGCTAGCCTCTTGGCTAATGATACCCTGCAGTGTGTGGAGCCAGTTATTTTAAAGAATCAATCATTTTTCTGACAAAGGATTTTTTTTTTTTTTTATGATCATCTTTATGGTCATCTGAGAAACTTTTCCAGCATTTTCCACTGGCCCTACACTCTTGGTGAACATTACTGGACTCCCTTGTTGCTTTCCCTTTGCGCCTTTTCTCATTAACTGATGCTTGTCATTGTTGAAGGACTGGCTTTTCTAACTAAGATCTGAGGTGTTTTGACCATTACTCTATAAATCTTTCTCTATCTGCCCAATTCTCCATGTATGTGTACATTCATACACATACATGTGTATGTATACAAACACACACACACACACACACACACACATACACACACACACACACACACACAATTGAAATATGTCTTATTTTCTTAGAGGGGTAGCCAGCTATTTTAAATACTTTCAGTAGACTGTGAAGACCATGTTCCCTATTCTCATCCCCAGCATATGACTTTTCTCACATGACCATGACACAGTGGTCAAAAATTGACCTTTGGGTTTGCTCTGAGCCTCCTTCTGCTGTGTCTTACACATCATGTGTGTACAGCAGTGTCTTTTACAGGTTGCTCCCTCATAACACAGCTCCTCATGCTTCTCTGTGGTTCAAGGCCAATGCCTGTATCTGAATACACAAGGAAGGGGCTGCTCCTCCAGGGGAATTCATTACCAGCCTCTACAGTAATTAAATTTCTCTCAGGACTCAGAAAGTCGAGGGTGTGAAAATTCCAACTCTTCTCTAGGATACGTTTTTTTAACTTTTGAAGAACCACACTAATCAACATGAGGGAAGTGTATTCTCACATGCTCAGTACAAAGGGTGCTGCGAATCGGCCACTGGATTCTTTCCTGCCTGCTGGAGCCTCAGTCAGACACTCTGACTTTCCTTTTTCTGTGGCGCGTTTAGGAGAATGTGGTAAGCCCGGTAGCCTGTCAGTTGTTCTCACCTTAGACCAGTAGAATGAGGTAATTCACCTGGGAAAGAAAGAAAAAGAGAGCTGAGCTAATTTGAGGACATAATGGTGTTTGAGAGTTAAAATGAGGCATCTCAGCCAATCACGTTCTACTCCCAATCCCCGCCCCCTACCTCAGCCAATCACGTTCTACTCCCAATTCTCGCCCCCTCCCTCAACTTGTTCCGTTCATTTCAGCGATGTCCTGAAATCATCTGTAGAGCTTGACGCTGATGTGACTGGTACCCTCTTCTTCCCTTAGCCGAATTACAACTTGGTTATTATTATAACAACAGACAACAGAAAAGTTATTTGAAACTTATGAGTTACTTATTTCTCTAGTTTTCCATGTAAGATTGTCTGGCTGTGGTTGACCGTATGTAACTGAAGCCGTGGAAAGCGACAGATAACGGGGAGTTGCTGTGTCCCCATTCCTCTCGTGCAGGCTAGCCTGAGGAAGTGGGTTGTCGAGGTTTCAGGTTACATTCACACAGGTCCTGTGTTGGTTTTATTGTTTCACAAATGGACTTTAGCCTTCGTTGAGTGTCTAGACAAATGACTTCAGATCTCTTCTCCCCGACTTAAGCGGAGGTTCCCTCCAGTTCTTGTCTTTCCATTGCCTGTATTTGTCTCATGGTTCCTTTGACCCCTCTATCTCTAGCCCTTCTTCATTTGTGGAATCACCCTTAGTGTCTTTTGTTTTAACCAGTTATGTTGTGTAAGAAATACTCCTCCCAGTGCTAATGACTTAAAATGGCCATTTGTTCCCTTGTAAGTTCTGTGCCTTAGTCCTCCAAAGTGATTCACGTGCGTAGTTTTGGTTCATAATTTACCAAGAGATTGGATTCAGAGGTTGACTGGGACATTAGATGCTTTACCCTAAAAGCAGCTATCTCCAATAGCCAACAAGTCACTGCTGGTAAATTGGCTTCCCCTTGGTGTGGGTCTCGCCATGGGGCTGTCAGTTACCTTTCCTGACGTATCCAGGGATGATACCCAGCTGCTCACAGAGGATTCATAGTGGGAAGGGATGGCGCAGGAAGGCAGCTCGGAGGAGGTGCTGGCGCTGGAGGCCTCTTGGACACTGACAACCACACTGTGAGTTCTTTGTGTCGGTTCCTTTTCCTGGGGTTCTTGTTTGCCACACTATTTCTCTCCATTCACTAAGTGGCTCTCAAGCTTACATTCAAGGCACTGAAGAAATCAAAAGAAAAAAAAAGTTTGTCCATTGCTCTCCCAGGAATTATCGGGAGGGGAGGATTACAATGTTCGTGACTGGTGATGGAATCATTGTAATGTGTGAGCCCTCGTGGAAGTGACAAGCTCTGCATTCATGCACTTCCTATACATCTCAGTCACCACTGAGTGGCTCTGGGAGGGCATTTAACCTTTCCATCCCAGCTTCCCTGTGTGTAAAGCTATGGTGAGAGCGAGGTCTCCTGTTGTCCTTTGAAGGTTAAGTGTGATGATCGATTCCATTACCTTCCAGGTTCTAGCTCTTCTTAGCTCTATAGCAGTCATGATTTACAACTAAGATCTGCAAGACTACAGGGTCCTCAGGAAGACTTTGTAGAAGATTTTAAAAAATTATTTTAACGTTAATTTATTTATGTAGAGGGACATGAGTGTACGTGCATGTGCGGAGGTCAGAGGAAATTTTGCAGAAGTTGATTCTCTCTTTCCACCATGTCAGTTCCAGGGATGGCGTGCAGGTCATCAGGCTTAGCTGAAAATGCCAACCGCCAATGAGCCACCTTCCTGGTCCTGTGAAAGGAAAGCTCTCTATTTACCAGCCTGTGTCTAACAGTGAAATTCAGTGGGTACTTAGCAGTCTAACTTATTAGTGGGTTATTTTATTTTTGCTAGTTTGTTTTTTGTACAAAAGCTAGATCCAGAGAATGTGCCCCAGATTATAATTGCTTAGGGAACAGGAATTATCTGTAAACATAATACGTTTTATTTGCCTAGAGATCATTAGTTGCCCCTCTATGCTCAATTATCCATGTAGCTCTTGGGTCTCTTGTATATTTTGAGCTGAGCGAGGGCAAGTTCCATTCTGTGTCTGGCAGTTAGCATTGTGCTTGGTACTTTGAAGATAGCCAGTTGTTTAGAAAGACAACACAAGAGATGGAACATCCATCTCTGACCGGTGGGGCAGAACCGTGGAGACCATTGCTCTGTTTGGTGCGTGGCCTCTCTGTACATACTGCAGAAGCAGGATTTCACCAGTGTTAGCTCCTAGCTAACAGTGGCTGTCATTTGCAGGATCAAAGATGATGCCAAAGAGCAGTAGGTGTGTTGTTAGTTCTTTATGCTTCATTTTTAAATTAATTTCATATCTCATTTTTAGTACCTTACCTTATAATTGCCAATCAGCGAGATATGGAAAATAGAAAAGACAAGGAGCTTCTGGGAAGGGAGAGAAGATGAAACTTGAACGGGACGAGATAGGTGACGTGAACAGACCAGCGGAACGGGGAAGAAGCAGACGCATGTCTCACACTTACAGTTTGCTATGCAGAACGCACAAGTTGGAGATGAAATTCAATAGACTACCCTTGCTTCGGTTCAGCATGTTGGTTGCACACCTACCGTGTGCTAGACTCTAGCCTAGATACTTATGAACCAAGTAGTAAAATGTAGACCCTGCCTTGAGGAACTCAGACTCTGGTGGAAACATAGTGTGTCTAATACTCTATCAGGCAGAACTGGAGTAGTATTCCAAGAGGAAATTAAACTGTAGGAGTTTCCAGGAGAGAGAGAGAGAGAGAGAGAGAGAGAGAGAGAGAGAGAGAGAGAGAGAGAGAGAGAGAGACCATTGAGGAATCAGGAAGGCCTGAATGAAGTAGGATTTCAGCTGGGCCTTGGCTCACTGCCTGGAGTCAGCCCCCTGGAGCTTTGTCAAGGGCCACAAATGGAGAGCAGAACGCCAGGACTCCAGGACTTTGAAAACAAGATCCCCGGTGGAAAGATTGTCCACAGGACAGATTTCCAAAGGGTCCGGGTTCCTTCCGCTTCCATTCATTAGTTGTCTTCCTGTGTCTATGTCTGGGCTTATTGTTGTCTCTACTTTGCCCTCTGTTGCTGAAATTTATTCCTCCCTGTGGTCTTTTCTTGGGCCGACACTTATTGTTGTAGTTTTTAATTGGCTGATTGATTCTTTCGATTACAGAACTTCTGCTTGGTTCATTTCCAGCGTGTCAATTCCCTTGATGAGTTTTTTTCTCTGTCTTTGGACTTCCTCTCCCAGTTGACTGTTTCGCTCACTTTGGAGACTGTCTTGTGAGGGACTAGATTTCTTTAGTGCATCTACTTATTTAAGTCATCTGTCTAGTCATTAATTCTTGTAAAAAGAAGGACTGTGAATTCACCGTGGACATTTCAGCTGTCTTGAATAGGGGTTTCATTATGGGGTGTTGGTAGTTTGGGGATGAGTCATGGAGGAGACAGCCCTTTGGGGAACTCCCAGAAAGCAAAAGAACCAAATAAAATTAGAGCCGGGACCGGGGAGAGGAGTTAAAACTAGGAAACACATTCAGCCCTACAGATTTTCAAGGCACCACAAAGAGACACAGAAATTACGAGACAACAAGCCTTCTTCTATGAAACCACTGGGCTCCCATTTGTGGTCTCTCTGACCTGCATGCAACCTAAAGGGATCATAAGTGCACACAAGCTAACCCTCAGCATATGGAGAAGAGGCAGCAGATCCTGTAGAGGAGGGCTTTCCTATCATAAGACCAAAGAATATGCTATTGGGTCCTCACAAATGGCACCTAGTTCTAGTTGTAGCTCTCATGTTGTGACAGGCTATGCCCCTAATTTGCTGAAAAGAAGCAGATGGGCTTCTGATGGATTTTGCAAAGGGCATTTGGCCCACAGTCCATCTTCCTGGAAGTTGTGGTGATTTTCTTTCATGTATGTAACTAGGAGATGATGACTATGGGATAAGAACTGTCTGAGATGTTTGACAGTGAAACCTGGGAGAACGTAGGCAAGGGTTGGCTCACCCTGCACAGCCTCACCTGGGGCTTAGCTTCAGTTATGTTTCTGAGCTTTGAGAATAAGCAAGTGTTTGGTAACAGTATTATTTTAGCCTCTTGAATCATGACTTAAATCCTTCCAAAGGAAGAACCAGTCCCTCCAGGTCCAAGCATTCAGAGCAGATAGCCACCCTGATAAAGTACGACTTCTCTTTAGGTAACATGCAGGCATACAGTGCTTAAGAATAGCTATTTGCACCAAATCCAATATTCCTTATCTCTTAATAAGCAATAGCTGAAGTAGTACTAGGAGCCTGCACCTCTAGTGGTGGACAGTGAACTTTTCACTGTCCTTGGGAAAGCAGGTTATTCACCTTTCCACGTCCAGTAATACTTAGAGCAAACTGTTCTGTAATTGCTTCTAAGTTTGAAAGCAGCAGTCACACACAGCTAAGTAGAGACTTGGTTTCGGTATCCTTTTTATCATAACCCTTCTATCTACCCATCCCTCCTTTCTCTTCCTTTCTCCTCCCATAATCCTTCTCTCTGCCCTCCCTGTTCCTTTTCACTTCCCCTTACCCCCCACCCCCGCTCCCGCACCCCCTGAGTCTCAGCGCAATCATACAGAGCAAATGGGGGTTTGTATCCTGTCAAGTGGACTCTGGATTCCTAAACCTGTGCACAAAATTTGGGAGCTATCTACATTTGTTAACCTTTCTGGTAAGAGATATTATAACTTTCTTTAGTTAATTTGTTTGTTTATGTGTTTATTATGTGCACACTCATGTTCATTTGTGTGTCCCCATCCATGTAAGGGCATGCACATGTACATTTTCCACAAATGATGAGGTGAAAGTTGGTTTTCTCCTTCCACTATGTGGGTTATAGGGATTGAACCCTGGTCTGTTGATCTTAGCTGCAAGTGTCCTTACCTACTGAGCCGCACTGTGGGCTTTGATAAGTTTTTTGGTTTCATAAAAATCTCTATACCTAAAGATGAAAAATTAAGAAACCCTGGTCTAATTCATCACAGGACTCATCCACTTGAAAGCTGACTAACTGGAAACATCTCAGAAACGCTGGAGCTACATAGCTTCATGAGGCTCAGACCATAACAGTGGCCAAGCCCAGGAATGTGGCTGCCCTTCAGGGCTACTGGAGTCAGTCACCACGCCATTCAGCCACCTCTTCTCAAGGTGCAGGCTGGTGACAAGAGGCTAAGGCTGCTGCTTGTTCAGCCAACAAAGTAAAATGGGGGGAAAAGGAGAGAAATGAAGAGGCCGAAAGAAATATCTCAGCAAAATGTTTCTGGCTATGCTTATGGCCCGAGGAATAAAGGCTTATGTTGGAAAGAGCAAATGTTGGAGGTCACTCCAGGGAAATCATCACCGTGGCTACCTATTGGGGGTCATGCTCCATTGTAATAAAATTGGGATGTTGGGTATATTACTCAATTTTCTGTTATGATGGTAGATTCTTGGTTTAATCAACTCCTAAGGAGATAAGTTTTGTCTGACAGCTTTGAAGGCTCCCCCAGGGTGTCGTTGGTGGCCGTGGTGAAGCAACCCTCCACAGAGGAAGTTCATGGTAGAGCAAAGCCGCTCACCTTGGGCTCAGAAAGTCAGAAAGAGAAGGGAGATGAGACTGAGTCCCATAATCCCCTTAAAGGACATGTACTCACTGACTCCAAACGTCCCACCAGGCTTCACCTAGTTTCACCACTTTCCAGTGGGTACAGCAGCGTAGGCACACTGGAAGATGCATGGGATCCACACCGTGGCTGGGCTCCTTAAGCTTTTTCCACTGGCCGGGCATGGTGGCGCACGCCTTTAATCCCAGCACTCAGGAGGCAGAGGCAGGTGGATTTCTGAGTTCGAGGCCAGCCTGGCCTACAAAGTGAGTTCCAGGACAGCCAGGGCTACACAGAGAAACCCTATCTCGAGAAAACCAAATCAAAAAAAAAAAAAAAAAAAAAGAAACCTTTTTACTCAAGAAAATCCCGTGTGACCCTTGGGTATATAGGTATATAAAATAGGTATACAAAGCAATATTTACTATAATAAATCATAAATGGATTTAGAACAGTTCTTTAGTATATATGTAATTTTACCATTTGTTGAAGACAAAAGCAAACATAGAGGTAAGCAGATGCTGTGCTTATTTTTACATAAAGCATTCATCTTGGACAAAGAGTGGATACTTCACGGTATAGTGTATCTTCGGTATTTTCAGAGTGCATTAATAGTTTGGTTTTAGAATCACCAGAGCTAAGAATGCTGTTTTGCATGAATATATACTACAGTATGGCAAGAGTATGTTTAGTGCCTTGGCAGAAATTGTTGGAAAGTCTGTCCTAATCCCAACTCAGAATCATCTAACTTTTTTTTTTTTTTTTTTGAGACAGGGTTTCTCTTTATAGCCCTGGCTGTCCTGGAACTCACTTTGTAGACCAGGCTGGCCTCAAACTCAGAAATCTGCCTGCCTCTGCCTCCCGAGTCTAACATTTTTTTTAAAATGAAACTTAAGTCAGAAACTCCAACGGCAATTTTTAAAATCAAGCATTCTAACACAGTAGACTCCAAAGACATACTAATTTGATACATGATAAAGAATGATATCCAAAATGATATCATTTTAGAATGATACTAGAAACCTGGGATTTCTGTAATTAGACTATTCCATTTCTAGTAGAGCAGGAAATGTTGTATGGACACTGAAAACACTGCAGCCTGTGACACACAGTGGTCCTGAGGGGTGGGCTGAGGGATGGGCTGAGGGGGTTGGGCTTTCATGGCTGGTGGTGCATGGTGTAGCAGTCCATAAGTGCAATGAGTTCAGAGCCAAAGCCACAGTAAAGCTACTCAGTGCCACCCTGCATGAACTCTGCCAGAAGCCCCTCTGATACAGTGTAGGCTTGATTTTTAATTACTTTCTGTCCATTGTATGTCCAGAAGCCTTTTCCTGTGACCTGACTAGCTATGATTCCCACACTCAGTTGTGTGACTTACAGCCGAGGATTCCGCAAAGCATACCACAAGGTGTATGTTTACTTTGTATTTTTATTTCAGTCTTCCTCCAAAGAAGAAACTCAATAGTGACTAGCCTGGAGCATTAAGCGAGAACTTGATATCTCTATCCTCCGAGGTTGTGTAAAAATAGGGTTTGAAAGACTATAAAATATCAGCCAGCTAAACAAAAGTGGTGTATAATAATGCATTTGTGCCAAGATAACTTATTTTGGCTGGATTAAGAGACTAACTAGGTGGCACTGGAGAGATGGCTCAGTGGTTAAGGGTGCGGACTGCTCTAGAAGAGGTCCAGAGTCTGGTTCCTAGCATTTGTATCAGGTGTCTAACAACCACTTGTAAATTCCAGCTCTGTGGGATCAGGCACCCTATTCTGGCCTCTATGGGTACTGCATTCATGTGAACATACCTACTCCCCTCAAACATACATATACAAACAATTTTAAAAGTAATAACAAAAATAAATTAAAAAAATAATCTGTCTGTATAAAAGGAAACAAATAGTCTGTCTTTACAGACTCTTGCTGTACCAGGTCTATAGACCATTGGGGCTTCTTCGGCTTACAGGAGCTGGAGATAGCAGGATGGGCTAAGTACTGACACCTTGTGTTTATGAAGCTGCTCTCACAGTTACAAATGAAGGCAAGTCCTCAGGGAGTAAGCTGTGGCCTTTGAGAAGTCACACGGGGTGCATGAGACAAGGTACGGGAGGAAAAGGATTGTGGGGTGGCTGCAAAGCAGGGTTGGAGCCATGAGGGAGGCATTGGCTGGAGAGTCTAAGGAGGGATTCGTGGCCAGATGCTGAGGCTCCGAGAACACAGACAAGGCTGCCTACCGAGAGGCAGGAAGCTGTGCTACGCAGATGGCACAGAAAGGGTGGTTTCTGAAATGAGTAGAGAGATAAGCTGCAGGATTCACACAGGGTTGTATGGGGAGGGGGCAAGGGTGACTCATAGGTGACTTAGGTTTCTGCTCTGTAGCCTTAGAGGGATCTTGGTGTTGACGTGTTCCCAGGAAGTGAGACCCAGAAAAGAAAAAGGCACCGAGATGAGATAAATAGGTAATCACATTTCCTTTGAGCTGGTGTGGAGAGCATCAGCGTGTGTGCGTCATCGCAGAGGGGGTAAAAAGGGTGACGCTCTCCTCGTCTGCTTCCATGCTGGGCCCTCTGTGGATGTTTGGGTGGGACAGGCAGGGGAGCACGGGTGAAAATGATAACATTGCTTCCCTTAAAACAGTCAAATAGGGACCCCTCTGCCTAACCATTGCAATCAAGAGTAGTATAAAACAGGAAAGTTGACAGCCATCTATCGAGCAAAGCCACTTAGATTATTCAGCTCTCTGTCGCCGATGAAGAAACACAAACTGTATGTGACAGTTTCGTGTACATCTGTGTACCGAATCAGTCTTTTCCAAATCAGCCCATTGTTCCATGGATATGTATGTGGTTTGTGCTCTAAACACCATACCCTGCAGGAGAAATTGAGTTTTAAAAAAGCAATCTTGACCCCGAATCAAGTCCATCATGGATCTCTAAAGTCATGTTATGAGTCTGGGCTCTGCCCAATTTATGAATGGCTTGACCCTGGGTGAGCTGTATCCGTCTTCGGTCTGACCTTCCAGATCCTTAAAATGAAAATATAATACTTGCCCACTGCGTGGCTGGAGAGATTCTCAGAGTTCACATTTATCGAGCACTTAGAGCCTGTCACTTCACAAGCGCCGAGTAAGTGTCAGCTATTGTTGTCATTGTTCTTCTGTGGATTGCTCCATAATTAAGTACATAATTTACCAAGTGTCTGTGATAGGGATGACAGGGGCCAAGGAGAGCGCTTCTATATACCCAGGCATGGAAAGAACACAGAGAGACAGAGATTGCGTTGGTCGCAGAGATCCACCCAGTATAGGCTGGGTGCCTGCCAAAGACTAAGGACTATGGTTGGTCTTAAACAATGTTTCTTCATATCAGAAACACCTGTTTGGTGGCCTATAGTATAGGAGTGATCTAATTTTACTTTTTTTAATGCGTACATATGGGCTCGAAAAAATAACATTTATTAAAATGTATATACATCTAGGCCAGAACCATTGCTCCCTTGGAAAGCAATGTGTGCAGGTGACAGTGAACCCAGGATATGGGACTCATTTCTATGATGTGAAGAAAATTTTTCTACGAATCGCAGCTGTACACTTTTGGGCGAGTTTTTTTAATGTTGTAGTTGTTTGTATTCACCTCTGTGGTTATGCTTAGGACTAAGTTATTATTATCAGAGTACTTAGAACAGTACCCAGCCCATAGCAAACACTGATGGTACTGCTGTATGCTTAGGACTAAGTTATTATTATCAGAGTACTTAGAACAGTACCCAGCCCATAGCAAGCACTGATGGTACTGCTGTATGCTTAGGACTAAGTTATTATTATCAGAGTACTTAGAACAGTACCCAGCCCATAGCAAACACTGATGGTACTGCTGTATGCTTAGGACTAAGTTATTATTATCAGAGTACTTAGAACAGTACCCAGCCCATAGCAAACACTGATGGCACTGCTGAGTTTTCTATCCATATCGGGGCACCATGGGCAGACAGGCCGCTGGCTCCCATGCAGTGGGCCGCAGCTGTCACCATTCTGACCATGTTGCACAGAATTCTTGTCCCACAGCCTCCTGCCTTCCAGAACTCAGTCTTGGAATTGTTAAAGGGATATTATTGTTCCTTTTTTATTAGTCTAGGTGTTGTGTCTCCAGGCAGATACCACTTGGGTGCCTGGTACCCATGGAGGTACCGGATCCTCCTGGAACTGGAGTTACAGATGGTTGTGGGCTGTCATGTGGGTATTGGACCATGGTCCTCTGGAGCAATAGTGTTCTTAAGCACCAAGCCATCTCTCTAGGCAAGGAGATTTTTATGTGGAAAAAGTAAGATCTGTCAATTTTTTAAAAAACATGTTCAAAGAGCAAGCAAAATGAAAGTTTAGAGGAGACCTAAGAAACTAAGATACGTTCTTCAATTTACACATACTATTTGGATGATAATGTGGATGCTTTGGATGATATATTGGATAATATATACATACTATTTAGATACAAGTAGGAATTTTTGTCACATAGATGATATTTGTAACCAAGTGATTTCTCTTAACAATGAATGCTTACTCCTGTGTTGTATGTATGTGTGTGTACATGTGATCATGCACATGCGTGCACATGTGTTTATAAAATACAAGACTGAGTTCAGGTTTGATCTTTTCCCACTGTGGTTGCCTGGCTGTGTGTGTGGAAATGATTGAGGCTGGATTCCCGATGCTTTAAGCAGATCCATGCCTTTGCTCTCCAAGGCCGCCTGATATTTCCGTCTACTGGGCATCTGTGGTGTTAACTGTCGTTCCATTCTGAGTCAGGTATGCAGGACTTGCTCCCTGTCATGAGACGGTGGCTTCTTTTCATCTTTGCTGATAGCCGAAGGGTGTTGCTGAGAAGATGCAGCTTTGGAATTTGACCTTTGAGGGGGAGCTGTGTAAATAAATTCTGATGCTACAGGGGGTGTGTTATCTTCCAGAATGCACACTATTAAAACTAGGCGAGGGTGTCTTTCATTTGGAATAAAACTTAAAAGGGACATAGATACAATCCAGAAGGACACTTTTTCATCTAAAGTCCAAATTGCAGACTTTATAAAAGTTAGAAATTATAGTATCTCACACACTTAGTTCTCCTGTCTCTGTTTAACCAATTACACAAATAGCTGAGGATCCTTCTAATTCTAAGCCTCAATGGCTCTGTAGATGAGTTTTGCCAATAAAATTCACCTGCAAAACTTAAGCCCTGAG
The DNA here is from genome assembly GCA_902729485.2 of Mus minutoides. Lineage (NCBI taxonomy): Eukaryota > Metazoa > Chordata > Mammalia > Rodentia > Muridae > Mus > Mus minutoides. Next base: position 1,611,682 of record LR749807.1, on the reverse strand, counting down.
CAAGTTGCAGAGGTGAACTCCTTCTCATTCTAGCCTTTGTTGACCTCCTACCTTACAGGTTACATTTGCCATTTTGTTTTCTCTGACTTGATATTATTTCCCTTGGAGACAGAACATAGGCCAACAGCCAAGAGTTGGGGTGCAAGCTGTCTTCTCTTATTTCAACCACACTGGATTGCTGGTCTCATCAAACTTCTTATTAACTGCCCTTCTTTAATCTGAAACCAGGTTTTTCATGATGCATCTGGCGGGTCTGACTGACCAGTCTACAAATACTTATGTATTTTCATTAATCATTCATGTGCGAGTCAGAAGACAACTTTGGGGAGTTGGGTCTCTCCTGCCACAGTTATGTATGTTTTAGGAATTGAACTCGGGTCATCAGGCTTGCGAGGCAAGTGCCCATACATCTCACCAGACCCTACTCATATTTGTTAAAACAATATTCCAGTCGATAACTTAGAGGAATTATTCTGAAAATCAATGCAGTTATCTCAGTGCAGTAGATTCTGACTTCTTAATACCAGCCATGTTGTATTAGCTAGCTATGCTGTATAAGAAGCCATCTCACACCTCTATTCTTTTATGTTTTGTATATTTGTAGGGGCAACATCTATTCCAGGGTGGTGTCAGATTTAGTATTTAGTCAAGGATGATTTCCAACATCAGATCCTCTTGCCTCAACCTCCTGAGTTTGAACACTAGGATTACCGGTGTTTGTGTGGTACTAGAGATCAAACCTGGAGCTTTGCATATGCTAAGTAAACAGTCTACCAACTATATTACATGGCCAGCTCTATATGTCAGGACTTGAAGTAGCAATCACTTTATTACTAGAGCTCACACATCTCCACAGCTGGGGACTGGCTGGTTGAAAAGGGGGTCAGATAAGTGACTGCTCATTCCAGCTACATTCACTCATCTCCCTAAGGCTAGCAGAGTTGCATGGCTTGGCTTGGCTTGGCTTGGCTCAGCTTATCTTGCTGTGCCTTTGATTTGTGTGGCTACGCTCCTTCCTCTGGGATCAAGAGACCGACTAGCCTAGCACATCCTTCTTATGTGACAGTAAAACCGTGAGAATACAGAGCCCATCTTAGCTAACACATTTCAAGATGCTATTATATTGAGAAGCTAACATGCACTGCCTAGGTTAAGTTACATGGCCATGCTGGAGGCGCTGAGCGCTCGTACAGCAAAAAGCACAGTTGGAGGGTGTGATGGCTTATATCCATATAGTTTGAATAGACTAAGACTCACCTAGGAAAGGAGCCTCTGAATGCACTTGTGAGGAATTTTGACTAGGTTAATTCAGGCAAAATACTCCACTAAATATGGGTGGCACCATCCCCTGCTGAGTTGGGGGCCTGGACTACTTAAAAAGGAGAAAGCTGGCTGAGTACTAGCTCATCTCTCCCTGCTTCACGAGTATCATCTGCCTCACACTCTAACCACCATGCCTTCTCTGCCCTCATGGACTTCCCTCGAACTGTAACTGTCTCTTGAGTGGCTTGTGTCAGGATATTCTATCACAGCAATAACAGTCACAACTGGTTCACAGAGAGGAAGCCGACCGGAGTCAGCAATGGGCCCTTTCAGCATCTGGGCAATAACTGCCATCCCAAAGCCACAGTGGAGGCAGAGGAGGGCCATGGCTGAGTGTGGCAACTGGCAATTGTATTAATAGTTTCAAATACAGGCTTTTAGAGATACTCTAAAATGTTTTAAAGAGAAAGGAAAAGCCACAGTGTTCAAATGATTGTCTTGATCAACATCTACTGTTCAGGCCTGTGTCATCTGTCTCTTTTCTTCATCAATAGTATATTAGTATACCAAGGCTTTCCTTAGGACAGTATTGGAGCTTCCCTTCATTCTTGAAAAGGCTTTGCAAGTATAATGTAGATGTTTATGTAAATATTCCGCTGTATAGATAGACCAAAATCTGCTCATCTTCCTCTCCTCTTTCATGGATTGTTGTCTCCGGGTTTTGCCTTTGTAAGTCAGAGTGCAGTGAGTATGTGCGTGTGTGTGTGTGTGTGTGTGTGTGTGTGTGTGTATATATACATATATACACATACATCTTCACTTGTTTCCTTTAGGAATGCTGGTAGACATGTAAAGTCTTGGGGACTGACCTCAGGTGGCAATGGATGTCAGCCTCCTCGTCTATATAATGACACTTTTGAGCTTGGGCTTCATGTTAACTCAAAACATCGTCAAGATGGAGGACTGCCCTGCAGGACTGGAATAGAGGCATGAAGGTGACACCAGTTGCTTTCGTCATCTGAACTCGGGGGAGCAGAGCTGTGGGCCTTTCACTTGGAAGACTAATGCAGTCTTCAAGAGAGTCGACTTCCTTTCCAGTTTCCACTGCTTGCCCTCTAGGTGCTGCTTCCCAGATGGCCGTGATTGGTGTTTAGATGGGGCCGGGGGCTGAGCATGAAGAGCCAACACCTTTTATTCCTGTTTCCTACCTACTCCTGTCTGTTGAGAATGGTTTTGTTCAACCAGAAGAACCTGTTTCATCTTCCTGTTGGGCTTCAAGTTCAACTGTACTCTCTGCACTGAAGCTGGATCGAAGTTGCTTTGACTGTAATAGCAGGACATGTGACCTTATCTCACAATTTACTGGTGGTTGCACGGGGCTGTTTTCCCAGAGGTGTTCCTTCCTCTTCATTTTATTATACCCAGGGCTAAATGTCTTCTTCCTAGCTCCCTACTAGCCTCTGCTGCTGTCAAGCAGTGCTCCGTCTGGGCTGCGAGTGTCATTTCTGCAAACAGAAGCTTTGGTGAAGAGAAGGAAGGATGTGCACCCTCTCTCTGTCCCCATCTCCATCCCGTCCCAAGCGATCTGCACCCTCACTCTGCCTCTCCCTCCCTTCCCCATCTGTCCTAGCATGTCCTCCCCGTGGCTTCCTTGCTATGGATAGTCTAGTTCTCATTCTGAGCCTCCTGGTGAGGCTCACTGGTCTTCCTTTGGCCTGTGGTTCAGTTGTTTCTATAAGCTGAGCGGGGCGCCCCTCTGGCCAGCAGAAGTATGTGTCAAGTACGGAGTGGCGTCCCTTCTTCTGGCAGCCATTAAAAGGTCCCTTTGTTCCCCACCAGCCCCTCCTGGTCCAGGATGTGGCCCACACCCGGTAACAGAAATCCCCCCCCCCCCATCGCAGCAGGCACTCAGTAGCTTAGGGAGCTCGCTCTGAGAGCAGACTGCCACCTCGAGAGTGGGAACCCGGCCTCTTCTGGGCTGGAAGGAAGTAGTTTATGGGGATTGAGTTTATCTCTGTGAACTTTTGCTTCGCCACCCTTCCCACGCTTTCCCTCCTCAGTTCTTCTGTATGATGGTTTTCAAGTACCTTTAAAAAAATAATATTAAGAAAATTGGAGTCATATTCTTGAGTATGTGTTCACATTGGAAACTGCTCTGCACCCCTGAACAGTTTTGGGTCACCAGGCAGGTAGGGCTCCTTTCCAAATAGCAGAGAACGCATGTGCTTTGTGTATGCCCCGTCGGAAAGATGGTGTCCAGTGAGGACCAGACGGCTGGCTCTTCCTTTCTCTCTGCGTGTTTCCAGCCTCTTGCCTCTCCCTTCTCACCCACCCTTTGTTCCTGCAGGGCAGAGCTGGGCTGAGTAATGTGTTCTGAAGCAGTTTGGTGTGGTTTAGGCTCCAGGCAGTGTGTGTCCAGTGGCGGAGGAGTCCCGCCGCCGGCTCGGTCTTGCTGCTTAGCAGATGTCATCTCTCCCCCGGCCCAGTATTCATCACTGAAGCCTGGGTAACAAGACAGAACCCAGGCTCACCAAGACCCTACCCTCCTCCCTAGATGAGTATGTTATCCATTTTAGCCAAACAAACCCAGGACTTTCCTGGAGGTCTGTGCAGTGTCTCTGATGTCTAGTTAAGTTTGAGACATGGGTAGGGAGGCGAAAGGGCAAATGCTAGGGATTAGGCACTCCAGAGAGAGAGAGACAAACAGACAGACAGACAGATAAGGAGAGTGAGACAGAGAGAGAGAGAGAGGAGAGGGGAGAAAACAAATGGCTGTGGAGAAATCTTCTGTCAACCTATTTTTCTTTCTTTTCTTTCTTATTTTTACCTATACTTAAATAGTAAGCACATTTACTTGGTTTAAAACCCCCCAAAATATAGCATATTAACATTTTTGGGAGTGTTGTTGTTGTTATTTTGTTCTTTCAAAACAGGGTTTCTCAGTGTAGCTCTGGCTGTCCTGGAACTGATTCTGTAGACCAGGCTGGCCCAGAACTCAGAGATCTACCTGCCTCTGCCTCCTGAGTGCTGGGATTAAAGGCATGCGCCACTACTGCCCAGCTCATGTTTAAAACCTTTAAAAAAAACAAATTTCAAAACCTTCCCTCCCATCTTATTCTCCACCTACTTAGCTTCCATCTTGGTGTGCTCTGGAAGCCTGGGGTACTAGCTAGTTTCCTTTACTGTGGTAAAACACCATGAACGCAACAGACAGAAGAAAAGGTCTACCGGGACTTACGCTTCCAGAGGATCCGAGTCGATCCTGGCTTAGAATCACGGCAGTGGAGACAGCTGAGGGCTAAAGATCAGGTCTTGAGCTGTAGGCAGGAAGACAGGCAGTGCCCCAGGAACGGTGTGTGCTTTTGAAATTTCAATGTCATGTCTTTCCCTAGCCACCAGGGGCAGACTTTTTCCAGCAAGGCCACGGCTCTTTAGCCCCAAGCAGTTCCAACAACCAGTATGCAAACATCCAAGCCTATGGACGTCATTCTCATTCAAACCTCCAGACCCTGTTTCTGTCTTTCCATGTAACCCTTCCTGCACTTCCTCAGGCTTATCATGTCTGCGTGTACATAGACAGAAGCTTTTGGGTTTTGCCATTCAATTCCCCATCCATGCATCTCTATTCTGACATGCGCACTTCCCTTTATTCTCTTCTCTGTACATAGTCTTGGAGCTTTGGTCCAACAGTGGTTAGTGGTCACATGACTCGCTTATAGCTGGTGCCCCAATGTGCTCACATGTGGCTTGTCCTTTTCCCACAGAGGAGGTGGAGAGTGAGAAATGGTACCTGTCTACAGAGTTTCCTTCAGCTACCATCAAGACAGAGCCAATCACAGAGGAGCAGCCCCCGGGACTTGTCCCTTCTGTCACTCTGACCATCACAGCCATTTCTACTCCATTTGAAAAAGAAGAGTCCCCTCTGGATATGAATGCTGGGGTATATCCAGTTTTCTTCCTTATAAATATAAGTATCAAAAGGTAGAGATCTTTGGTCGCCAATAAGGCATTTATCCTAGGAGATACATCTGAGGGAGAATAGCTGTATATGTATGCATGCATTCACGTGTTTGTGTATAGACATGAGTATATCAAGGATATATTAATTATTATCAGCATAGATTGTGACAAGTTTCAAATCATTGTGTAGAAAAAGCAGTAGCAAAGCTGATTTCTTTCCCACCCCCATAATTGCCTCAATGAAATTAAAAACATAGATGAACAGCCACAGTCAAAGGAGAGAAGTTGTTCATGACCTTGAGTTTTACTCCCGAGAGGGAGGAATGGTGGAGGTTATGGTAGAGGCCACAGTATTGGGTACCACGGTGACTATGCACGCTGGTTCCACATAGACGTTCCCTTTCCTAGTCCCTGCTGAGTCCTCCTCTCCCACCTGCCCATCCACACGTGCTGTGTTTCTGGAGGAGATCGTAGAAAGGAAGGTGTCTCCTCCTTGCTTAACTTAAGCCCATGGCTGTGGAAGGCAGAATTTAACACCACCCCACCTCTCCCTGGGTGTTTTCGGTGTCTGATGGTTGACATCCCAGAATCATGCTTGTATAGCTCTTAGTTCAGAGCCTCACTTGTGTGGCTCCAGACATATCCATGTAGTCACATCTCCCATCAGCAAGATGCAGTGTTTGTCTGGTCCTGAAAAGGTATCATTGGGAGAGGCACAAACAGGTTGCAGTCTCCTCATTAGGGAGATCTGGGTTGCAGTCGACGTTCAGATTCCTTTCTCAAAATCTCTCTGGGTCCTGGGAGGGCTTTCAAGTTCTGTATTAGTTTTCTTGCTCCACAAGATTTTGACTCACTTGATTTACATGTGTGTGCATGCGTACATGCATACATGTGTGTGTGCATGTGTGTGTGCATGCATGTGTGTGTGTGTGTGTACACGTACCACATGCATACATGAAATCTCTGAGATCAGAAGAGGGTATTGGATGCCCTGGAACTAGATGGAGTTACAGGTATTTGTGAGCGACTATGTGGGTACTGGGAACTGAACCCATGTCTGTAATAGCAGCAAGTGCTCTCTACTGCCTGGCCACCACCTCTTCAGGTCTCAGTTAGGTTCGAAGTATGCATGTAAATAACAGTTCAGGATCCTATTCTCTTGGTTGCTTCTCTCCTTTCCCTGATGGGTATTTTATAGTTAGATATTGCTATTAGGCAGTGGGGAGTCTAGAGGGAAAGTTTGCATTCTGAGGCACACTATCTTACTGCAGGACAAACTGGGGGCCGGTGAGTCCTTGAACATTTCCCAGAATATTTTACCATAAATGTCTTTATCACAACACCACCAATAATAATAATGACCCTTGAATTTTAACTAGAGGTGGCAGGTCCCAGGTTTGACTGTGACCCGATACAGCACATGACCTTAGAGTAAGATACAGTTGACAACTAGCCCCTGTTTCATAAAGGCTGTTTCTAAGTTAAAAGACTCATGTTTGAAATTCCTTTTCCAGGGGGACTCCTCGTGCCAGACGCTTATCCCTAAGATTAAGCTGGAGCCGCATGAAGTGGATCAGTTCTTAAACTTCTCTCCGAAAGAAGGTGAGCTCATCTTCTGTCCCTCCCACACTCCAGGTGCTCATTCTGAAGGGAACAGAACAGCACTGTAGAGTGGAGGCTGGCTGTACGGAATAATTCTGTTCTTAAAATGATTGATTCTAAAACAATATGTTGAAATATAAACAGTTACCTAATAAAATTATTTCTCTATATGTCCCGTATTTCCAGCTAAGCGTTAGTGTGGTTTGATGCTTACCAAGGGTGGGTTTTAGACCCATGATTGACTGCTGTGGCATGCGTGTGTGCAGTTGGTGACACTCACTAGTCCCTACGCTCTCCTGATGTGAAGCCACTATCACCCCACAGATACACAGTGGCACTGCCTTAATAAAAACTTGAGTTTTAACCCTCTGTAAATGAAGTTGTCATGTGTCTACACAGCCAGGGTGTGTTCTTAGCAGCTCTAGTTCGACAGTTGTGATGAGCTCCCTTCCTTGGTAACGTCCCTGGTCCTGGTGGTGCTAGACCTCTCTGGGCTTCTTGTCATTCATTTAGAAACTGACCATGCCATTCTTGGAGTTGTTTACTTTTTGTTCATTCTCTACATCTTTTTAATTTTACTTTTTTGACACCCCCCTCTGTGTTCTCCCATGAGACCAAGCTGGGACCCTGGATACAGTCTCTCCACCTCAGGAGGGCACCGGAAGCCCTCAGTATCTTATTTATACAGAACATGGAGTCTACTCTTCTTAATTCTGTTTCTGTTGGTGCTGCACCTCCCTTTTATTTACACATTCAGCACATGTCTAGCTGTGCGGTTCACTGCATGATCAACAGAGTCAGTGTACACAACTAGAGAGAACAACGCATGTGCTAGTGTGCAAAGGAGCGGGCATTGTGTGAGCATTGGAGTATGATTTACCTTCGTTCCTTTAGGACCTGATTTAGGCCTGGATTTGAGATCATTGACACAGGCTTGGCCCTTTACTAACTGTAAAGGACTTAAAAGGCTGCATCTGTGTTGAGCCTTTGTTTCTTGGCTTTGAGCAGCCCACGTCCATGCCTTTGAGCCTCATAGTCTGCTTCCAAGCGATTTCTTTCATCTTTACGGATGCTTACAACCAACAAATGTATCTTGCTTTTTTGGGTATGTGTTGTGATGAGGTTCAGAAAGTGTCACAACCTGAACAATAGGTCCCCATAGTGGCGTCAGGATCTAGGGTCACTGGAGGAGAAATGGCAATCCTTCTTCATTATCCTGGATAAAGACAGATAAAGAAATTGAATGGCCTGTGGACATCAAAGTTTCTGGGCAGAGTAGCTTGCAGTTCCCCTGTGCCTTCTGAAGCCTAGGAGCAGCATTTCAAATGATGTTTAGAAATCTGAGCCTGCGGCACCTGTGGCCAGAAGGGCCAGCTTTTCCTGTCTGCTTCTCTCTTGTGGGCTACCCGCTGCTTAGAAAGGAGAAAAGCATAGCTTAGCCTGTGCCAGGCCTGGAGGCAGAGAAACTTTTGGTGTCCTTGGGAGTTTAACTGGACTCCCCAACCCCCAATAAGGAAATCTGATTCCTGGATTTTTTTTTCTCCTTTTGCTGGGTTTTTATGGTTTTACCACACAGTGTTATATACTCAGGGCATAGGGGAAACCTTGGCTAGTATGCAAGACATGCCAGCTTTCCTGTCAAGCACATGATGTGTTAAAGGGGCATCCTCAGCCTACCCCTGACCTACTCAGTTTGTAAAGCATGCAGGTCTCCTGTGGATACAAAAAGGCTGCATGAAGCTGGCATGAGGACCCTCAGATGTAATGTCCCTCAGCCACCAGGGCTAGCAGAACAGAACAACCTTCTCTCTCTCTCTCTCTCTCTCTCTCTCTCTCTCTCTCTCTCTCATTAGATATTTTCTTCATTTACATTTCAAATGCTATCCCCTTTCCTAGTTTCCTCTCCGAAAAATCCCCTATCCCCTCCTCCCTCACCCTGCTCTCCAACCCACCCACTCGGGATCCCTGTCCCTGGCATTCCCCTGCACTGGGGCATAGAACCTTCACAGGACCAAGGGCCTCTTCTCCCATTGATGACCGACTAGGCCATCCTCTGCTACATATGCAGCTAGAGTCGAGAGTCCCACCATGTGTTTTCTTTGTTTGGTGGTTTAGTTCCAGGGAGCTCTGGAGGTACTGGTTAGTTCATATTGCTGTTTCTCCTAGGGGCCTGTAAATCCTTTCAGCTCCTTGGGTCCTTTCTCTAGCTCCTTCATTGGGGACCCTGTGCTCCGTCCAATGGATGGCTGTGAGCATCCACCTCTGTATTTGTCAGGCACTGGCAGAGCCTCTCAGGAGACAACTATATCAGATTCTTGTCAGCAAAAATCTTGTTGGCATCTGCAATAGTGTCTGGGTTTGGTGGTCATTTATGGGATGGTTCCCCAGGTGGGGCAGTCTCTGGATGGTCATTCCTTCAGTCTCTGCTCCACACTTTGTCTCAAAACAGAACAATCTTGTTCAGAAAAAAGAAAGAAAGAACCCACAGGGTCTTTGTGCAAGTGCACCCCAGGTAATGATCTCCCTTCAGAAGCTCATTCCAACTAGCTAGCTGGGTGCCTATTGGGTGCCTCAGGAATGTGCCCCGTAGAAAGACTTTAGGGGAGAAGGCATCTTGCACCCCTTTTCTTTTTCCTGTGACTACTTATCTATCTAATTGTGGATATAGGGTTTCTGAATGAAGAATGCCTGGCCTCCTGCCTACAGGCCCCACCGGCCACATTCCTCCAGAAACAAAGGGGGCTTTTCTCCAAGAATTCCACAAGAGCCTTCAGGTTGGCAGTTTCCTAAAAGAACAAACAAACTGCACACTACTGACATGATTTGCACATCAACCTGTGTAAACTCTCTGAGAAAAACACAGCGGGTGTAGCTCAGTTGATAAAGTGCTTGCGTGGTATGCAAGAAGCCCTCCATCCCACCCCCAGTACCATATTAAACCCCCGGCATGGTGGAACGGTTCCATCTCAGCATCACAGAGGTGGGGGCAAGAGGATCAGAAGTTCAGGGCTATCCTCAGCTATCCAGAATTCAAGGCCAGACTGGGATGCACGAGAACCTGTCTCAAAATATGTCACAAAAATAAAACGATAAAGAAACTCAGTAAAAGATCTTGTCAGCACAGTGTCAGAGATCCCCGGCATCCCAGGCCACCCTTGGGGTCAGCCTGTTGTTGGTGTCTCCTGCACATATCTGCCCAGGGTAGTTTTGTGCTGGGACTAGTAAGTGTGAGTGTGACTCTATGCTCTCTCTCTCTCTCTCTCTCTCTCTCTCTCTCTCTCTCTCTCTCTCTCTCTCTCTCTTCACACAACAAGAGGACCTTCTGGATATACTGTTCTGCACCTGGCTCTCCTCTCCTCACGACATCAAGTCTTAAAGAACTTTCTAGATCAGCCCAGAGAGCGCCCCTACTCTCTGCACCCACCCCAAAGCTCCCAGTGTGGAGACACATGTTGTGTGTTGGGCTGCCCCCTGAGTCAAGAGCTACTCTTCTGTGGTGACTGAAATGAGCTCTCTTTGTCTGCAGCCTCCGTGGATCAGCTGCACTTACCACCAACACCACCCAGTAGTCACAGCAGTGACTCTGAGGGCAGCTTGAGCCCCAATCCACGCCTGCATCCCTTCAGCCTGTCTCAGGCCCACAGCCCAGCCAGAGCCGTGCCCCGGGGCCCCTCTGCCTTGTCTACATCTCCTCTCCTCACAGCTCCACATGTAAGTATCCGAGAGGACCAGGGATCCTCTCAGTCTAACTTTTCATCCTTGTCATGAAAGTTTTGTTTAATGGTTAGAAGTCTCTGTGTGTGCTGTGTGGCTATAACAAAATACCCAAGACTGAGTAAGTTAGGAAGGAAAGATGTTTGTCTTGGTGCATGGTCCTGGAGGTGGTAAAGTTCAAAGAGCATGGTGCCTGTATCGACTTAACCTCTAGAGAGGATGCTCTGTGCATGGCAAGAAAACAAAAGGAAGCAGGGAGTGGGAAGGACACAAGCAAAGGAGGCAGGGAGGTTGGGTAGCAACACATCCCCATGGCAACTAATCCCGGGTCCGGTCCTGTGAGACCCAAAGCACTCCTGCCAAAGGGCACTGATGTGTATTCTTCAAGTTCACACCTCTCTAAGGAACCACACTGGAGACCAAGCCTCCAGGTGGGGGCAGACTGGATTCAAGCCGTAGAGCCAAAGCAGTGCAGTAAGAACCCTGAAGAGCCTTTTATAAAGACCTGCCCACAAATCTCAGGAATTCTCTTTTCAAACGCAGATCCAGTTCTTATCCACGTGTTTATTTTCCAGGGCTGGAAGCCTCAGGCATAACATTTCTGTTCTTTTCCCTTCAAAGTTATAGCATAAACATTTGCCATTAATGTAGAAGATCCTTACTTAATGGGAACTAGGAAATGCCTTTCATCTTTTAGATAAGCATTCTTGGGTGAAATTTGAAAAGAAAGTCTCTCTGAGATTAACTTCTTTGATGTCAAAAGCTTAAAAACAGTTTAATCTTTGCGTCTGTTTTGGAGCTTGGGGGGGGGGGATCTTAACCCAGGGTACTATGACAAAATCTCAGGTCAGCGTTCATCCCACACACAGGTGGAAAGGAGGGGTAGAGAAGTCACATTTTATTGTTCTAAAGAGGGAATCCAATGTCTATGAAGTCTTCAGAGTTGCAGGCAGATTTTTTTAAACTATACTGTTTTTTAAAGCATATTATTTTATTTTTGAGAATTTCATGCATGCAATGTATGTGACTAACACATATAAATGAAATATTTTAAGAAGGAACAGGAACAGTTTATTAGTACAAATTGGATAATTTTGAGAAGATTCACTTGTCCCATATGTTTTAGATTTTAACAACATGTCCCTATTATCAAGAACAAAGGCTGTGCCTGCCTTCTCTATTTTAACCTGGATTTCACTGCTTAGATTCATGTGATGTGTCTGCATAGCCACCCCCTATTCCCGTTAGTGTTCCCCTGCTGCTGTCTAAGGCCTCTGGAGCCCCCCAGGCCCCTTCCCCTGCTTGTATTAAGCAGCTCCCCCTTTGCTGTCTCAGCCTCCTGAGCTCACCTGCTATGGACAGGGCGTCTCCGGTTACTCTTCTGAGTACAGCACTGCCCTTTGCTCGGATCACCTGCCTCGTCCTTGTCGAGATCATCAAGTCTCCAGAAAGAGTCTCATCTCCTCCCCCCTGAACCTCCTCTCTGTAAACTCACAAGGGTTCTCTTTCTCTAAAAACGGAATGGTACTCCGTCTAAGCTCAGCCTTGAACTGCCCTCAAGGTCTCATGGCTAAAACTCCAGTCTTAATCCTGAGCCACTCCAGAGATGGGGTTTGTTTTCAGTCTCCGTGACAGGGAGCATGGAGATTAGGCACTAATGAGTCAGCTTGTGTGGCTAATGTAAACACGTCATTGTGTTCTGGGTTACACACAACGGACTGCGGTTCTCATCTTCATTGCTGAGGGCCAGCATAGGACTCTCAGAAGTCTAAACATCCATGGAAAAATGCCTGCTGGTGTGTTACAACTAAGGGACTTCAAGCCCCTTGGTTGTAAGTGGGGGGGAAAGAGAAACTGTGGTGTGGAGAAAGCTGCTTGTAAAATTAGCTTCAGTAGGGGAACAATGCAAGTCTTAAGTGAAGCTGAATTCTAAGGGAATTTCGTATTGCTCCTAAGCCTCCAGGGATGTGGGGTGGCGTGTGAACTCTGTACTGTTACTCTGTGAGTGCTAGATAGTGGGGTGCTCCCTGGGAGAAACAGTGGACGGCGGCCTCTGCAGCTTTCCCTTTGATTGAGAATTATGGTGTTTAAAACACCCATATGGGATACTGGGGAGGTCAGATAATTTGCCTTGCAAGCATGAAGACTTAAGTTTGAATCTTAGGCACCCACATAAAAAAGGCAGGCATGACTGCCTATGTTTGCGACACCAGCATTGGGGGGCTGGGGCCCCAACCTAGGTGATGACAAGAAGCTTCTTGTTCAGTGGAAGACCCTGCCTCACTAAAAAGGCACAGAGGAATAGAAGATGCCTGCTATTCTGTTCTAGCTGCCATATATGTGCACGGGCACATGCACATGTACTCTATGTGCATGCACCACACATTCATACATACATACATGAATACATACATATGTACATACATGAATACATTCATATATACACGCACACATGAATACATACATATGTACATACATGAATACATGCATATGTACATACATGAATACATATGTACATACATGCACACATGAATACATACATGCATACATACATGGCACACAGTACATGCCACACACACATATGTAAATAAAGAGATAAACCATCCACACGGGCATACCTTCTCTATCTTTGCTTTTACTTCAAAGCACCTATGTCTGACCCACAGCATAAGAGGTTCCCTTCCTCTGCACGGTGAGATTCCCCACACACCGTATTGAAGTCATTTTTCAGACACTCCTCTCTGACCTTTCTGTGCTCTCTGGTCTGCACAGAAGCTGCAGGGATCGGGCCCCCTGGTCCTGACGGAGGAGGAGAAGAGGACCTTGGTTGCTGAGGGCTATCCCATTCCCACCAAGCTGCCCCTGACAAAATCGGAGGAGAAGGCCCTGAAGAAAATCCGGAGAAAGATCAAGAATAAGGTGAGCGGTTCCACTCTAGGCATTGCTGTGACAGACAGGAGAACTGAGCCCTCAAGCTCCCCCCCCCCCCAAGATCCGTAGTGGAACTTCCTGTAACCACACAGGAGCATGGAAACAGTCTGCCCACCGTGGGTGTGAACTCACACCAGTATGGACGCCTTGTTGCACGATAGCCTGTTCAGAGGCCGGAGGAGATACAAGAACCTCTCTTTATCTTTAAAAATCTCAGTCATATATAGTATTTTCTCCTCATTGCTCAATAAATATGTAATTTATAAGCAAATACAGTTTTATGTGGTGTCACTTAAAAGCTTTTTTGTTGTTGTTGTTAGTGGTCTGTGATAGAAACAAACTTCGGTAAGCCACCTAGTCTCCCTTGCCTCAGAAGCTGTGGTGCAGACAAAGGGAGCAGGAGAGGAAGGCAGAGAGAGAGGAAGACAACAGAGAGAACCAGTCACACCTCCTCACCCTCATGTAGAGCCAGCAGACAGTTTATACATATCAAGCCCAGCTGGCTGATTTTATGTATAATTGAGCCAGCTGAGGTCCAGGGAGCTGACATCATTTTTCTGAGCTATTTCAACCATCAGTCTGTGACCCAGGAGTTTGTTGGCGGGTTGGGAGGATCTGTCTGGGCCGGAAGCAGAGTTGGTGATAAGCAGCGGGGAGTGCACAGTTTAAACAAAGCGGGGCTGGCCACACCAGTGAGGCCCGGCTTTGCTGACCCCTGTGCCTATGGCCTCCTGTGTCCCTTCCATTCACTCCCGTTTTACTTCCAAACATGGAAAGTCATCCCCCTCCCCTCTTTATTTCACAGATTTCTGCCCAAGAAAGCAGGAGAAAGAAGAAAGAATACATGGACAGCCTGGAGAAAAAGTAAGCCTGCTCACTGGCTGGTTCTATTTATTAGGTCAGATTCACCAAGCAGGGTGAGGGTCTCAGTTTGGCTTTGTGAAACCCCGTCGCCGTGCATCAGCAGTGTTTGCCTGCCCCCTAGTGGCCATGTGGAAGGAACTGCTTTTAACTAGGTTGTGTGAATCACGGCTTTCTGACTGCGATCTTGAGTGCTTCCAGGCTTTGACATTGCTGCAGCTCCTTAGAAGAGATGCCCAGCTCCCACCTACGGGAGCAGTGTTGTTTAACCAGTCCCTACTGGCCTCAGATGATACAAATAAGACTCTGGTATTTCCTGTACTCTGTAATGCATGCTGTGGGCAGACAGAATTTTTTTTTTGCAAAACACATGAAGGCACTTTTGTTCTTTTGAAAGCCCTGGAATGCCCTGGGGCCTCAGAGAACCCTGTGGATTAAGGACCATCTCTATCAGCCCTAGAAAGTAGTTCTCCAAGTGACCAATTGGTGTGACTTCCGGGTAGACCCTGGAAGACCCATCAATGAGTCTTTCTTATTTGTACATGTGAAGTAAAGCCCTGGCTGGCTTCTAACTAGTTCTAGAAGCTTCTATGGAAAGCTTCTATGTCCTTCTATGAGCTGGTTTGGGAGTAGGCAGTGTAGCATTAAAGACTCCTGTTCCGTTTTCTTGTGTTTCATCATGTCCTGAAGGTATCCACAATGAAGGTTATTTCTGTGGGTCTCTCTTCTCTGTGTCTCTGGGCATGTGCACTCCAGCACTTCACTGCCCTGGGATCTGGCCCTGCCTGCCTTCTACCCAAGCTCCAAGCTTTGTATCATGGATCCACAGCAGTGCAGCTCCCTGGTGACTCTACAGCCTGTGGTCTAGTGAGGGATGAGAACAGCAGGAAGAGGTGGGGAACCCGTTTGAGATGCCTCATGCGATTTATGTGTGTCCAGCCCACGCTACTTCCTGAAGAAGCCCTGGCCTGCCGTGTTGTCCCTGTGAACCCTGGTTGTCTTTCTATTCAGGCGGTCCCAGCTCTTCCTTACTGGCCACCCCGCTCCTTTCTCTGTGACACCAAAGGCTCCTGGCTGAGCAGTTGCCCTGTGGAGAGTAGCTGAGTGTCTTTTTGCTCTCTCCACAGAGTGGAGTCTTGTTCAACTGAGAACTTGGAGCTTCGGAAGAAGGTGGAGGTGCTGGAGAACACCAATAGGTGAGTGTGGCCAGAGGAAGGGGCTGTAGTCTAATGGCAGGGGTCATAGTCCAATGGCAGGGGCCATAGTCCAACGGCAGGGGTCGTAGTCCACTTCCAGAGTGCGAGGGACAGGGATTCTGCTTCATAGGCTCCCCAATTCACACACACAAGCCACATAGATGTTCTTTACTTTTTAGTGGTTGGTGTGGAGGATGGTCATAATAAGAGCTATTTTAAGGAAGTTAAAAAGGATTGGGCTGGGAGTGTGGCTCAGTCACAGGAAGCCCTTGCCTAACATGCACGAAGCCCGAGGTTCAATCCTCAGTATCACAACAAAGAGATTAATGAAGAAATGTGTAGAAGGGGCTTAGAGCAGACTACGTAAAGTCCCTATGTCTGATTCTCCTGAAAATGAGCTTGAGGGCTGGACAGGGAGGCACTGGGATGTGGTGTTAGTTAATTCTAGTCACAATCATGCTTATTAGTTTAAAAGACAGTGGGTTTTTATAAGCCTGCTTTTAAAAAATTCATGATTTACATTTCAGTCCCATTTTGAAAAATTAACTGTGGCTCTTAACTGATGAATTCTTTTGACGTTTTCTATGTTGGTGGCTGTTTGGGCACATTGTAGATCTTAACTCACTAATTCTCAGGAGATGGTGTGGGATTATCCCTGTTATATAGATAAGGCCCCAGGCCCCAGGGGACTTGCCCAGGAACACTCTCCAGCTTAATCCTGTGAATTTCAGTAGAGAAGGATCCTATTGGGTTTAACTCTGTGGTAAGACACTTCACCTCTGATTCAGAATGTGTGTTCATGGGCTCACATGGTACTCACCTGTGTTCGGAAAATGTCCTTAGTCAAAGAATCCTGTCACCCCTAGTAAAGTATTGGTCCAGTGAATTATAGGTCCAATAAATCATGCAGATTAAAAACTTCATTTGGAGCTAAGAAAATACGAATCAGCCATTTAGGGGTTAGCATTAACTCACAAAATGTCAAAGGCTATAGGGTCTGATTAGATCTCTTCCCATGCTTTCAACAGCAGCCTTACATTTCAAGTCCGAGTCCTGTACCTCTGTAGGTTTTTGTTACAACAGCAGACTGAGGAGTTGAACTGCTGTCTGTGGGCATCCGCTCAATTCCATCTTGGTAATCTGGAAGAGCACTCACAGAGGGGATCGGGTACCCCTTGCCTGACTGCTGTGTCCTCAGGCCTCCAGACAGGCTCATCCTCTCCCCTCTCTCCTGGTGACATTACCCCACCACCCATCCCCCACCTGATGGAACTTCCTCCCACGCTAGGACTCTGGTTTAGCTGCTCTTCCCTGCCCCTCCCCCATCTTCTACTGAGTCCCCATCTCTATCCTGCCACCTTCTGACCAGCAGAGGTGACTTCAAGGCTCTTTTGGTTCTCTGAATCCTGCATCTCAGCCGCTTCCTTAGCGTTTGGTCTCCAGCCCTTCCCTTAGTGCAGTAGATGCTCTGTGTATGAGCAGATTTGGCCCTGAGCTGGGGAACAGGTAGGAAGCCTATCAGCATTATCCTTTCCGTTTGCGTCCTGGGGCCTCTCCGTCCCGGCTCTGCTGTTAAGTCTCCTGTTGGCCACACGGGTGCAGCAAAGCCTCAGCGGGGCTGTGCTAGGACCAAGAAGGAGCCTGTTGAGGAGGAGGGTTCACAGGCCACCTGGCCTGGGAAGAGGTCCCCTTCCCTCTCCATCTGGTGGCACTTGGCTTTGTTTGTTTATTCCTTGATTATCATGAACATTTAAAACTTTCTCCCAGTTTTCGCTTCCCAAGTGCTGGGATTCGGTGTGTGCACCCTCACAACCAGACTGGAACATTTTTGTTGTTGTTGTTGTTTTGCTTGTTGGTTTAAGTCAGGTATCCACACATCCAAAAGTTCAAATTGGCAAAGCGTCCACTGAAAGCCCTCTTATCTTTAACATACAGATTTTCTTTCATGTCTGTATTTCTTAGTACAGAGTCCAGCCAGTCATCGCACTGGTCTCCAAGCCCGGCATTCCTGTGGTGCCTGTTAGACAGGCCTGTGTTTACCGTGGAACCCTTTGCTTAGTTCTGAGTTTCATATGAATTCCTTTTAGAGTCTCCGCATGCTCCTCAGGAGGTGTGGAACGCTCATCTTCTGGTTATCGTCTGTTTCTAGTATTTTCCTAGATAGATCAATACATAAGGAATTTAGAAACAGCTCTATAGACTCCAATCATTTCTTCTTCAGTTATTAGCAGGGCATTTATATTTAATAAAGTTGTGGAAGATTTATGCATGCATATGCATATGGCTGGGGAAGGAATGGAGGCCAGCAATTGAAATCCATGTCTTGTCTATTGTTCTCCCCCTGGTTTTTTTTTTTTGAAACAGCATCGACTCCTATTGAGTCGACCCTGTAGACTTGGCATTTCTGCTGACTGGCTGTTCAGGGAGCTTCTAGGGTCTGCTTGTCCCCATTCCCCATCACTCCCAACTCCAGAGCTGAGCTACCTAGAGCATATGGCCACGCCTGTCTTTTAAAGCAGCATCAGCTCTCCACGCTCTTCTTGCTTGCATAGTAGACCCTTTGCCCTTGGGCTTGAACCATGCGGTGATGTATGTCTATAATCCCACTGGTGGGAAGCCAGAGACAGATGGGTCCCTGGGCTCACTGATCAGTCAGCCTAGCCTAACTGATGAGCTAAGGCCAGTGAGAACTTGTCTTAAAAAGTGAGACAGGCAACTTCTGAGGATGACACGTCTGGCGCGCGTGTACACACCCACACACACCACATACTCAACATATAAAGAATACATATGTAAACCTCAAAATTCTTTGATTTAGATCTATTATTACTTTCTGGGATCATTCATATATGTGTTTGTGTTATGGATATTTCTTAATTAAAAACTTTTCATTGAACAACATACACTGGGCTCATTCTCCATAAACATGTTTACTGAATCCTCATCTGAAACAGTTTGAAAGCTCCCTCAGGACACTGGTCTTTGGCCCTTCCCTGATAGATAGTGGCTGTCGGTGAGTATAGTCAGGACTAGTATATTGGCACTGGCCAAAGCAGAAAGGGTTCTGCTTGTTGTGTTACGTCTTTAACTTTACCTAGGTGTAACTGACAGCCAAAGCTGTGCATTTCTGAGTGTTTTTGTTTAATATATGTGTACGTTGTGCAGTGGTCACCATAGTTGAGTAAATCACACCCCCCACGTGTGGTTACCTCTCTTTTTCTATAGTGCAAATGCTTTAGATCAATATAAGAGTTAGCAGAAGTCTTACTGCCCTGTGGCTAATTACAGTGACCTGCTATCCACTGAGTGTCAGCTCTCAGAACCTTCTCACCCCCAAGCCCCAAACGAACATCTCCCTGCTTCCCCAGCTCCCCAGCCCTGTGAACCTGTTTAGCCTTCTTGTTTCTGAGTTGGAACTTTGTATAAATCATTCTGTATGTAAGCAATGGCACAGTTTGTTTGTTTGTTTGTTTTGTCTCTGACTAGCTTCTTTCACCTCTAAAACAGAGCCACGCTGGTTGTCCCCAGTTTGTGAGCCTTTTGATTGCCACGAGCCTGCCTGGGTTCCCTTCAGAGCCTCTGTGTGCCCTGTGTCACTACTAGTTCAAACTTAACTTCTGGTGGACGACCTTTATCGATGGTGATAGCTGGTCCCTGGCTCCTTATAACCTTCTCACAGATAAATTTACCCAGAGCTCCCCTGCTCATCGTAGCCAGGACCCATATTTCATGTATTCTGGTCTAAGAGGCAAATATATAAATGAGCTGTTCTTACTGAAGCATGGTCTGGGAGAGGTGGGGCTGCCTTCCCATCTCTTCTCTTCTGCCCTCCTTTTCCTGTTTGTTGTAAGGGCTTCCCTTGGTCAGAAGACTGCAGTAACCCAAATAACTATGGTGTAAACATTACTAACCTCAGTCCCCAGCACCAGCTGCAGAAAAACAGGTGACGGGAAAACTTCTGGGCAATGGTCACATCACATGGTGTTTGAACTGAGTACAGGCCTAGACCGAAAGGACACACAGCTGTGTTTGTGCTACTGTGATGTTTCTCCGACCGTTGTCCTTTGGAGGCAGCTGGACAGGAGTCAAAACAGATGACTAATGTGGATGGGGACCTGGATTGCAAGGCGTGGGTGCGAGAGGTAGAGGGACCTCATCGCAGACAGTGTGACACAATGTGTGTGCATTCATCACTCTAGGAGAGCAATGCCTCTCCTGGCTAAGATACCCAGATGAGGAGTACCAGTCTGGACTCGTTTGCACTAAATTCAGCAAGAGACTCCTGGCATGTTATTGGTTTCTAGAGGAAATGATCCCTGCTCCTGACCTCAAGACACTGGATGGGGCCAGCCAGGCAGGGCAGAGAGCTCTGTTCCCTCTTGCTCCAGAGCTGACAGACACTTGGTAGGAATGCACCTCATGACTAGGATCACTATGATAACCCACTAATTGCTTGCCATCAAGGAAGATGGATGTGAGATGGCGTCCCGAGGGACCCTTCCTCCTCAGCGCAATCACAACTGTATTCACTCCTAGCAGTGCTGCTGGGACTCCTCGGCTGCTCTGGGCTATCACGGACCACTTGGGATGCAAACTCTCAGGGGGCTATCACTGACCACTTGGGATGCAAGCTCTTAGGACGCAAGCCTTCTCAGGAAGGCCCGCCCTTGTCTCACTCCTGAGACATCCTGTTCTTCATCCCCATGGCCACTTCGCCTAAGTGAGGCGCACCTACCGCCCTGCCCTTTCCAGGAAGGTGTTTGTAACATTTACCACTAGTTTTGTTCTGCCTCTAAAAGGCTGTAGGATGCAGTGTCTCTCTCCTCCTGCTCTGATTTTTAGACTCTTAGGAACTTGGTCTTAAAGTGCATCTTAGAGATCTTGTTGTTCTCCTGCTAATCAATATGAGGTCTGGTGAGGTTAAAGTCATAAAAGTAATTGAACGTAGAAAGGGGACTGGTATTCAGCCACTTGACATTCCTCATGATCTCTCCCTGCCCCTCCCTGCTGCTGGGCTGCCCTCTCGTCCACTTTACACCTCTGCTTTAGGGGACTCGGCTTTCCTGTCTCTAGCCACACCTTCTCCATGGGCTGAATAGTCAGCAAGACCATAAGGATGCCGTCTCCCCAGAGCTCTCACTCTGTGCTGATACCCAGGGTCTTGAAATTCTCTGTCCAGATGCTCTTAACCCATTTCCAGGGTCTATGTGGATTTCTACCCCAAGTCTGCTTTCTGATGGGTAAACTAGGGGATCGGTGGACCCCTGAGGTCAATTCAGTCTTTGTGAAGGTTCTCTCTCTCTCTCTCTCTCTCTCTCTCTCTCTCTCTCTCTCTCTCTGTGCCCCTGTGTGTGTGTGTGTGTGCGCGTGTGTGTGAGAGAGAGAGAGAGAGTGTGTGTGTGTGTGTGTGTGTGTGTGTGTGTGTGTGTGCGCGCGCGCATTCGATTGGAGCTAAGGAAGGTGGGTAGGAAGGGGTAGGGGAGAGGGGAGAGCAGTTGAGGGTGCTCCTTTACGGTGTTAGGCCTGAGATTTCATTTGACCTTCCTATAGAAGATCTGAGGTTCCCAAGTCCAAGGCAGAGGATTTTGTTCCACCCAGCACTGACAGACACATCTATATTAATTCTTTTTGCCACCATGTTCCAGAAAAGTTCCAGGTGGGCATTGCCCTCCCAGTGCCTAGGGCTAAGAAGGACATGGGGCTTGAGGATTACCTCCTTCTTTACAAGTTGTAAATAAGCCTGCTTTTCTGCCCAGTGGTAGAAATTATGTCTAATGTTAGGTTGCTTGCTTCATAATCAGCCTGAGAACCAGCCCATGTGAAAGGGTAGCTAGGCCTCCGAGTCCTGGCATGGCCTGAGAACAGCACCTGTCTCCTTTCTGAAGGAGTTGCTTTCCTTGGCTGTAACAAAATATCTGACGAAAGCATTTTGAGAAAGGAGGTTTTATTTTGGCTCATGGTCTGAGACAATGCAGTCCAAGAGGAAGAAGAAGATGTAGTGGGAGGGTGAGGAAGGCGGCTCTCTGCTGTCTTCTATCTCTCCCTCTTTCCTTCAGCCTTGGACTGCAGCTCACAGACTGGTACCACCCACATTCAGGGTAGAGCTTCTCACTTCAGTTAAACCTCTCTGGGAAGACTTCTCAACACCCCTATGGGTGTGTCTCCTAAGTGACTCTAGTCAAGTTGGCATTGAAGGTTGACTTATACATCTTATGTCTCTTCAGGATACTGAAGAGTACTGTCCTTTTCCCTTGCTGTGCTGTGGGGTAGAGTCCATGGTGGAAAGAGAAGGGAAGCGGACTCAGCCTGGGTCCAGGTTCAGGATGTTGGGGTGACAATCTGGGAGTTCAAGAATTCCAAAGTCACACAGTATAGAGAAGACCATAGGGGCAGGATTGACAGTGCCTTATAGACAGAGTTGGATGGGCATTGACATTACTTCATAGACAGAGTTTGGCCCAGTTTAGTGTAGTTCAAGGAAGAAGCCTTCAGGCTTATGGGATGTTCAGGATATGGGAGTTGGGGATAAGTATTTGATTAACAGTAAGAATCACCCAGTTTTACTCTTTAACCTTTCCTTTAGTGAGTCCTCTAAGTCTTCTTCTCTTCGTCTTTAAACCCTGTATAAGAGTCGCTAACATAAGCCAAATGGTGGTAGCATGCATCTTTAACCCCAGTACACAGGAGGCAGAGGCAGGTGGATCTCTGAGTTCAGGGACATCATGGTCTACAGAGTGAGTTCCAGGCCAGCCAAGGCTACACAGAGAAACCCTGTTTTAAAAAACAAAACAAAACAGAATTTCTACCACAGGTCTTTTCAGTTAAATCTTCAGGGGTTTGCCTGGGCCCTGCCTCTCCTCCATGGGTGTCTGTTGAGGCTACAAAGCTGTGTTGATTTGCGCTCTCTTTGATATTCCATCCTACACTGTATTGTGTTTTTTGTATCTAAGTCCTTCTCATCTCTTTTGGACCTAGTCCTGGCTGTGCCCACCTTCAGCCATATATAAAGGAACCACTGAGGACAGAGAAATTACCACTGAGAACAGAGAAATTACCCAAGTTGCATTTCTCTAGACTTTCATCTTGGTTTAATTCACTTTTCATTTCTCCAGTATCTACACCCTCTGTTGTGTGTAGTGTGTTTTCTTTTCATATGGAAATATCTTAAACTTCAAAGAGCTCTACCATAGAGCCCCCAGAGGGATCAGACAGGCTTTTTAATGTGCCTTAGTGATGAATTTAGAAACCTCATAGACCTGGTAAATATTCTAAAATTCTCTTTTGTGTGTTCGTAGGGCAGTAAGTAGTATTGTAATTCAGAAATGCTCTCTGGTACTTGTAAAACAAATGTCTTATAATATAGAAATCCCTCAGAAAGAAAGCTAGAGAGCTGACTCGGGAGTTAAGAGCACTGGCTGCTCTTCTAAAGGACATAGGTTCGATTCCCAGCACGCACATGATGGCTCACAACTATCTGTAACTCTAGATTCAGGTGATTAAATGTCCTTTTCTGGCCTTCACAAGGACTGCACATATGTAAAATGCAGACATAAATAGAGACAAAATATCCATTCACATAAAATAAAAATAATTTAAAAAATAATTCACTCAGACAGAAAGGGATACAGTAGTATCCCCACCACCATTACCAGGTTGTCTTCTTTCTTTTGGCCACAGCCTCACAATTGGCTTTCAAAAGGCAAGAAAATATAAACAGTGGGCATTAAAGTTTAAGAGCATTAGCTGTAATTGTCAAACTTTTTAGTGTGTAAGATATTGAGATAGTTTATGTTCCTTATGAAAGACCTTGATGGAGTTTCTAATTGTTAATGTTGCATCCTGCCATCTCCCCACTCAGGGCTGGGCACATCTAATCCTCCCCATGATTAGCCCTCCAGTACTCCTGGCTTAACACCTTTTGATTTTATGTTTTATCTTTGTTGCCCTGTTACCTTCTGGGCACTACCCCTATAGGGACACTTTCCCCTTCCACCTATATCGTGGATGATTTGCATGAGTCCCATGACCCATTGAATTCATTTTCTAGTAAGGTACACTATGAGATCTAAGTATGTATACCAGGCAGGGTATGGGGTGAATCTCCCACTCCATAACCGGGATCTCTCAGTGTATTCTTTTTCCTGATTTCTGATTCCAATAGGAAATGAATTTCTTGACTATTCAAAGGCTTACCTACACTAGCTGTATATCTTTCTCACTTAATATTGCTCCCTTTCTATCTTGGACATGATGGGTATAGAAGAAAACAAAATTAAACCAAAAATAAAGGTAACACCCTAAGCCACTGATGTATTTTCCAGTTCCTGCAAGATAGTGTCTTATACTCTTAAAGCTTTAGAATGGTCTTCCCAGGTTTTTGTTTGTTTGTTTTCTATGTGCTGTGTGGGATACAGGGTGATGTTTTATTTGGGCCCAGGCTGTAGCTCCCGTTGACTGCTCTTTTGCCAGGATATATATGAAGATGAGCCACTAAGTTTATTTTTACACTTCACCTTAGGACAAGAATATACATTTTCAATCAAGCTGGACACTCCAGTTTAACAAGTTTTGAAAAATCTTTTGGCCCAGATAAAAATGTATGTTAAGAATGTTTCTCCCAAGCATTTGACAAAATCCAACACCCCTTCATAATAACAGTCATGGAAAGATCAGGAATTCAAGGTCCATACTTAAACATAATAAAAGCAATATATAGCAAACCAGTAGCCAATGTCAAAGTAAATGGAGAGGAGCAGGAAGCAATCCCACTAAAATCAGGGACTAGACAAGGCTGCCCACTTTCTCCCTACCTATTCAATATAGTACTTGAAATCCGAGCCAGAGCAATTCAACAACGAAAGGAGGTCAAGGGGATAGAAATTGGAAAGGAAGAAGTCAAAATATCACTATTTGCAGAAGAAATGATAGTATATATAAGTGACCCTAAAAATTCCACCAGAGAACTCCTAAACCTGATAAACAGCTTCAGTGAAGTAGCTGGATATAAAATAAACTCAAACAAATCCTTTCTCTACAAAAAGGATAAACAGGATGAGAAAGAAATTAGGGAAACCATACCCTTCACAATAGTCACAAATAGTATAAAATACCTTGGTGTGACTTTAACTAAGGAAGTGAAATATCTGTATGACAAGAACTTCAAGTCTCTGAAGAAAGAAATTGAAGAAGATCTCAGAAGATGGAAAGATCTCCCATGTTCATGGATTGACAGGATTAATATAGTAAAAATGGCTATCCTGCCGAAAGCAATCTATAGATTCAATGCAGTCCCCATCAAAATTCCAACTCAATTCTACACTGAGTTAGAAAGAGCAATTTGTAAATTCATCTAGAATAACAAAAAACCTAGGATAGCAAAACTATTCCCAACAATAAAAGAACCTCTGGTGGAATCACCATGCCTGACCTCAAGCTGTACTTCAGAGCAATTGTGATAAAAACTGCATGGTACTGGTACAGCAACAGAAAGGTAGATCAATGGAATAGAATTGAAGACCCAGAAATGAACCCACACACCTATGGTCACCTGATCTTTGACAAGGGAGCTAAAATCATCCAGTGGTAAAAAGTCAGCATTTTCAACAAATGGTGCTGGCACAACTGGCGGTTATCATGTAGAAGAATGCGAATTGATCTATACTTATCTCCTTGTACAAAGCTCAAGTCTAAGTGGATCAAAGAACTCCACATAAAACCAGAGACACTGAAATTTATAGAGGAGAAAGTGGGAAAAGCCTTGAAGATATGGGCACAGGGGAAAAATTCCTAAACAGAACAGTAATGGCTTGTGCTGTAAGATCAAGAATTGACAAATGGGACCTCATAAAATTGAAAAGCTTCTGTAGGGCAAAAGATACTGTCAATAAGACAAAAAGGCCACCAACAGATTGAGAAAGGATTTTTACCAATCCTAAATCTGATAGGGGACTAATATCCAATATATACAAAGAGCTCAAGAAATTGAACTCCAGAAATTCAAATAACCCCATTAAAAATGGGGTACAGAGCTAAACAAAGAATTCTCAACTGAGGAATAGCAAAGGACTGAGAAGCACTTGAAAAAATGTTCAACATCCTTAATCATCAGGGAAATGCAAATCAAAACAACCTTGAGATTCCACCTCATACCAGTCAGAATGGCTAGGATCAAAAATTCAGGTGACAGCAGATTTTGGCGAGGATGTGGAGAAAGAGGAACACTCCTCCATTGCTGGTGGGATTGCAAGCTGGTATAACCACTCTGGAAATCTTCTGGAAGTTCCTCAGAAAACTAGACATAATACTACCGGTAGATCCAGCAATACCTCTCCTGGGCATATACTCAGAAGATGTTCCAACTGGTAATAAGGACACATGCTCCACTATGTTCATAGCAGCCTTATCTATAATAGCTAGAAGCTGGAAAGAACCCAGATGTTCCTCAACAGAGGAATGGATACAGAAAATGTGGTACATTTACACAATGGAGTACTACTACTCAGCTATTAAAAACAATGAATTTATGAAATTCTTGGGCAAATGGATGTATCTGGAAGATATCATCCTGAATGGGGTAACCTAATCACAAAAGAAGTCACTTGATATGCACTCACTGATAAGTGGATATTAGCCAAGAAACCTAGAATACACAAGATACAACTTCTAAAACACAAGAAAATCAAGAAGAAAGACCAAAGCATGGATACTTCTTTCCTCCCTAGAATAGGGAATAAAATATCCATGGAAGGAGTTGCACAGACCAAGTTTGGAGCTAAGACGAAAGGGTGGACCATCCAGAGACTGCCCCATCCGGGGGTCCATCCCATAATCAGCCACCAAACCCAGACACTACTGCATATACCAGCAAGATTTTGCTGAAAGGACCCTGATATAGCTGTTTCCTGTGAGGCTTTGTCAGTGCCTGGCAAATACAGAAGTGGATGCTCATAGTCATCTATAGGAGGGAACACAGGGTCCCCAATGTAGGAGCTAGAGAAATTACCCAAGAGCTGAAGAGGTCTGCAACTCTATAGGTGGAATAACAATATGAACTAATCCATACCCCCCAGAGCTCATGTCTCTAGCTGCATATGTAGCAGAAGATGGCCTAGTCGGCCATTATTGGGAGAGAGGCCCCTCGGTCTAGCAAACTTTATATGCCCCAGTACAGGGGAATGCCAGGGCCAAGAAGTGGGAGTGAGTCGTTAGGGGAGCAGGATGGGGAGAGGATATAGGGGACTTTTGGGATAGCATTTGAAATGTAAATGAAGAAAATATCTAATAAAAATTTTAAAAAAATGTTTCTCCCTCTAAATTAAGACCTTGATCCCAGAAGCCCAAGAATTCATTAAGCCATAATTGGCCTTGCTCACAAGATTCAAAATACAATAGCAATGGGCAGGGCATATGGAGTTTTGGAGGCGCCACTGGTTTTTTTTTATAGATGTTTTGTAGCTCTAGTATTTCTGTTTCTTTGATAGCTTTCCTTACATCAAGTCCTACAGGCTGGTTGCCTGACTCTTCTCACCCAAGTTTTCAGTGCTGCACTTGGTGACAGCTGTCCGGTGGCATCACAGAGTGTCTTGCATCACCTCAAAATAATGTATCCATTCTGAGGCCTTCCCGAGAAAGAAGCTCTCTGCGTCCGCCAGCCACTGAAGAGACAGTGATGCCTTTCAGAGATGCATTTGCTTTAGCAACCCAGATTTCCCCAGGCAGAGTGCTTCCTCCATGGTCCTGTTAGCTGATGTGGTTAAGGAAGCTAGCTCTGCTTAGCTGCTGAAGCACACAACTCAAGGAGCTTGGTTAGAGGCACAGAGTTGTCATGGTGAGGTCTAAACTCGGGCTCCTCCGTATTCACAGCCAGTCTTCTTATCCTGCCTTTCACGCACCTGCTACGCATCATTAAAGCAATCCATCTACTTGGCATCTGAGAGAAGAACAGGTTTCATCTTTTCCATTTATCTAAATAAATCCTGGGTTTGACTTCCCGACACCTCATGTTGTGCAGGGCTCATCTGAGCCTCTCTATCATTTGCATTGTTTTCAATACACCTATAGACGTTCTACAAGGGGTTTATTTTCCTTCATTGTTTATGAGTGTTTTAAAGTTATCATAAAACGTAATGGGTTCCATGGTGGCATTTCCATACATAACTCATTGTACTTGTTTCTTATTTGTTCTCTTCAACCAGTCCTCTCTGTCCCTCTTCTGCTTTCCAGTCACCTGTATTCATTACACTCTCTCCCCTCTCATGGTCCCCTCTTTACTTTCATCACACACACACACATACACATATACACATATCTACTTTCATCACACACACATACACTAAAACATATACAGACACATATGCAAACACACATGTATACACATATACATACACATATACACATGTACAAAGGTATACACAGATACATATGCAGATATATACACAGATACATACATATGCAGATATATACACAGATACATACATATATGCATATGTGCACATATTCACACAGGTACACACATATATACATATACACATAGGTACAAAATACACATGAATAAATGTATATACACATATCTACCCTTATACATAGGTACACATATGCACACACATGCACATATATACACACATTTATACACACACACACACACACACACATATATATATATATACATATATATATATATACACACATACACATGTATCTACACACTCATGCACATACACCCATATGTATGCACATAGGTACACACATGTTCATGTATACACATATACAAACAGGTACACGTGTACATACAAGTACACATATACACAAATATACATGTGTACGAACATGTACCCACATACACATATACACACATCATACATGTATATACACATACATGTACACATAAGCATACTATCACATGCATGGATACACACATATGCACATGTATCCCTATGCATATATTTGCGTCATTTTTACTGAACATTAGCTAGTACAAACCTCACTGCTATTGGACAGGCTGTTACTATGGCCCTTGATTTTTCACCTGGGTCCTGGTACAGTTCTCCCTTCTGTGGTTATTTGTAATAATGACATTTTGTGTCTAACGGTGCACATATCATTCCATGGGACTGTTGTCAATATCACATTAATGTGACTGGATGTTAATTTAAAAGTATTTTCCTGTGACTTTATTAAGCTGTTGAATACGGACTGTGTTGTACACTTCGGCAGGCATGCAAACTGTAGAGTTGGGTGTTTTGGGGTTATGGTCTCTGAAGCAAGTACTCATCACTGCTGCCCAGTCAGTTCCTCGCTCTTCACACTCACTCACTGTTTACTCTCTTGGGGGTTGGGGAATGATTTTTTTGTAGGATTCTACATGGATCCCCCAGACTATGTTGGGTCCCAGGAACCTATGCAAATGCTTGAGGTGACTGAGTCAGTCTGCTTTTCCCTCTCAGGATGCCTCAGGGTTGCAGACTGGTGGGGTTTTTGGGGTGGTGCTTGTTCACACGCACATGCACATGTACACACACACACACACACACACACACACACCTGCACACCATCATTTCATTCCACCGTCACCAACTCCAGCAGGAAAAGCAGCAGCAAACTGCCATGTCACCAATCTGTTGCCTCCTGTCAGAATTCAAATCTGAAAGCACTCATTGGGAGCTACAGTGTTTGCTCTTCTTAAAGGGCTGTTTGCAAGCTCTTAGAAGTCAGGACCCATTAAATGACCAGTTTCACCTCAGCTGACTCAGTGTATGATCATCTTTGAGTCTGTAAAGAATACACTGATGGATACCAAGTCAGTGAGCTTAGCCCTTCTTCTGGCTTCCTCCAGCCAGGCTTCAACAATTCCCCCAACCTTAGAGCATCTGGCACCTGGAACTGGGAGGGTTGTGGTAGAGGTCTGTCTTGGAACTTGTGGCACACATTCCACCAAGGCACTTTAGGGATATCTTCCTTGCTAAAGGTCCCCTTTCGGGGGGGGGGTTACCTTGGGAGAATATTTGTCTTAGGAAAGCAGCTAATCCCAGGAGTCTCCCCTAGAAATTGGAAGGGAGGAATATTTCTGTTGTCCTGGGGAATCTGTTTTCTCAGCAGTTCACAAGAATGTGGAAGCTGGGCAAGGACTGTGGGTGGGCAGAGAGGAAGTGTGGAATGTTTGATGATAAACAGGCAAAAAGAAATTAATAATACCCAGGATGGTTTTGCTTCCAAAACAACAGAGGATGTTGGAGCAAAGTAGATGGCATTGGTACAGCTTGGGAAGGGGGTCCTTCTAGCTGAAGGCTGGGTAGAGAGAAGGCGACCACCCCTGTGTAGATCACAGCTGAGCTTGTATCCTGGCACAAGAATGCTCAACGCCGAGCTGGAGCACCCAGTGACAACGTCAGCCAACGCTGGAAGCAGTGAGGTCCCTGCTGTAGCTCAGCAGGCAGCCAAGACCTTAGGATCGATGCCTTGGAAGAAGTAGTCCTGCCTGTAGACTTGCTTGTATATGTGTCCCAGGACTTGAGGGAGAACCTCGAGAGGAACTCGGGGATTGGCATTGCAGATGACAGTCTATCCCTCTCATGCTCTGGCTAGCAGGATCGCAAGTCGGTAGAATGAGTTCCACTCAGCCATTGGCCAGGCAATAACTCACTCAGTATTTGGTGCTGCGGTGGGGTTTGTGTTGGTGGGTAGTGCAGAGGCATTCCGAGGAAGCTTAGGTAGGCAAGAGAGTAAATTCAATGACAGAAGAAAGTTCTGCAGCACTGGGACTCTTGGTTATGAACTTTTAAAGTGGAATTTAAAATAAGTGTGCTATCAGCATTTCTTCGCCTTGAGCAACATACAGTTTGCTTTTAAAGCAAATCCTACTTTGATAAATAAACACAGGTCATGTCTAACCCCATCTGGTCATGCTTTTATATAACCAAAGTGAAAAGTGTGACTGAGTACAATAGCCTTCCATAGTAAATATCATCTTGCTATCCCAAGATTATTCCACACGGCAAAAACACAGAGTGGATAGGACCACAGGGAGATTGTTTTTTGAGTTTAGAAAGCATTCTACCACGTGTGCTGAGGGATGTTCAAATTCTTTCAATAAGTCTATCTCTATTGATACTGCAGAAAGGAAAACCATCTCAAAGCCAGCCTGCTCTTGCTTAAACTAAGAGAATTCTTGCCTTTGATACTGGCCAGGACAGAATTACAAGCCTCAGAAAAGCTTGCATGTATTTTCATCATTGGGAAGACATGTAGCAGGTAGGCTGTGACGGGAAGCAAGGTGTGAGGAAATCCCAGAATTCTCCTTGCCTGGCTTTCAAACATTCTATCACGGAACGTGTTTTCTTCTGAAACTCTTTGATACTCAGACCGTATGTTCTCATAAACATACGGTCTTTCCATTTTGTCGTGGACGCTGGCCTTGAGCGGAGCTGATGAGTATGAGGCAGGGGTCATCAGGCTTTATGCTAGTCCCACTGAATCCCGGGAGACACTGTAACCTGGGAGGATGTGCTGCCAGACCCTGCTATGTCTTGTCATTCTTGGTTTAGAATTTGCAGAGATGTTCCTGGACAACATCCTGATATTACATAGAGCATATACTGGTGTCCTCATCTCTGAACATTCACAGTCATCCTTGCTGGGGAATACTATCCCCCTTTCCCTCTCTCCCTTTTCCCTGCTCCCTCCCTTCCTCTGCAGAGTGCTCTGTATAAACTTGCCGCTCACTGATGGACTGGCCATTTCCAGTCAAGCCACCACCTCCGGGCCCCTCCTGCAATTGTTCCCCGCCTGCCTTTGTTTTTCTCCTTCTCGTGTTTTTGTTTTTATAGATCAGTGTCTCTCATCTCTTGGTGAAATGAGCCTCCTTTGTAATTACCACTGCCCTAGTCAGTCCAGACTGCTGTAACACAATACCATAAAAGGACTGGCTTGGAAACAACAGAAATTCATTTCTTACTGTTCTGGAGGCAGAGGCAGCCAAGATCAGGGTGCTGGCAGATTCGGTGTCTGGTAAAGGCTGCCTTCTGGTGCAAAGAAAGAAGGCAGCTCCTAGCTGTGTTCCCATGTAGTAGAAGTGAAGAACTGTACGTTTAGCCCCTTATGTGCACATACTCGTCCTGTTATTAAAACTCCGTTCTCAAGGCTACTCACCCCACACCCCCTGCCTATTATCATTATATTGCAGCTTCAGTCTGAACATAGGAAGAGGAGAGGGGACACAGAAACATTAAAGTTTGCCAGTCATCCAACCAGAGTGTCCTTTTTCTTTGCTCATTAGCTGACAGACAAGTTTCTGCCTGTCAGGGTTTATGTGGGGGCTCCTCTCTTGCCCAGAACAGCTACAGGCTGCAGAGCTGTTGTCAAGGTTGACTCTGAAGCTCCAGAGGGTTTTGCAGTAGTGCTGCCAGCAGGTGTACTCCGAAGGGACACTTGCCCAGGTGTAGTCCTCTTCCCTTTAAGGAAGCCACGCTTCCAGGCCCTGCTCAGTCACAGGTGTGAAGCCGCCATGACTTCTTCAGAGCATCTCGGTCGGTCTCAGGTGCCCCTTCCTGACTTTCGTTTATCACCATGGCAGGACTCTCCTTCAGCAGCTTCAGAAGCTTCAGACTTTGGTGATGGGGAAGGTCTCTCGAACCTGCAAGTTAGCTGGCACACAGACTGGCACCTGCCTCATGGTGAGTTTCCCAAAGGGACTTCCTCTGGCAAGCCCCCCCCCATTTCCAGACTCCCCTACATTGAAAATGCTAAGAGTGAATGAAGCCAGAGAGACTATACATCCTGTTCCAAGGCTTCCCCTTCAAGGATATGACTTCAAGGACATGACTGAGGGTATGACCTGACCCCTGACAGACTGGTGATCTTTCTTGTCCTGTGCTCCCAGGTGGCTTGTTCCCAAAGGTCTGCCACCCACCGCCTTGGCTCTACAGCACCCTGCGTTCTCTCCTCACCTCTAGGTCGTTGTGCTTTGCTTTGCTGTTGCATTTGGCAGCTTCTTTCAAGGCTACGGGCCTTATTCTTCTGCCACCAAGATGGCTCTGCCCAGCCAGCATCCTCTGTCGGAGCCATATACAGCCTCCGTGGGTAAGTCACCACCTTGTTTTGTTTGCCTGCAGTTGGCTTTCCGAGCTCTCTGCAAGGGATCCCAACCGATGTGTAAAAGTGGAGCATCTCTGTTTGCAGGTGGGGTGTTCTGAGAGTGGCCACTGGACTCCCTTTGGAGTTCTGATTTGGGGTGGGGGCAGGGCAATGTGGATCTTGGAAGACCAGAGAGTGAGGACATTTAGCATGCTCTGATATCTCAGAGTCTCTGACTCCCTGAGTGGAATTATATGGTGTTGCAGTAAGAGTTTGCAACAAAACTAAAGAACTTGTCTGCCTTGTGCTGAAGACTCTGGATGCTTAGAGATGTTCGCCAGACAGCATATACTGTTCTCACCTTGACCAATGATAATCTTTTGAGTACTTAGAAAACAGAGGGGAAGAAGAAGGGAATATACACGGAGTGGCACAGCTCTATTAGCAACAACATACACCAAGTTAGGAGGCACTGGATTTGAGAAAGGGATAATTTCACCATTCTCAAAAAATGTCTGTGGATTTCAGCCATTAGGCCTATCCAGGCTAGACAGGTGATAAAATGACATTCCTTTCAGATAATTTTAGTAGATTCTCCGGGACCTTCTCTCCCTAGGGAAATAGCTTTACATTTTGTAAGTTATGGGGAGCACAGTTTCTTTATTCAGGAAAAATGGCTGCAGAGTCATCTATGTGATTCTCCCATAATGCAACAGAGGTTGTCTCCCTGGATCTGCTTTGTGCTGTCTCGGCAGATGCTAAGACCTGCTTTCTGGGGATGACTCCTCTTTCAGCTGGGTTTTAACAGCTCCAAGTATTTGACCCCAACTTTCCTTGAGTCGTTCCCCGCCCCCCAGGGTCAGATATGAGTAGGCATGAGAGGTGTTTTACTTAAAGACAGCGAGGGTAAAAGTGGGCTCAGTGTTTATTTGTTTTATGGTATAATTTTTTGACGCAAAACTCTGAAACCTGAAGCCATTGCAGAAAGCCAAAGCTAGCTGGCACTCCATCCCAGGAGATGAGAGTGTGTTGATTGTCATCTGCCACCGGCCTTGGGCATTTGGAGTAAAGGGCATGTCTGGGCCTCGTGGTGTTTTGCTAATATCTGTTGCTCTGTTCTTTCTTCAGTGAGATCCAGGAACCTGCTAATCTATGAGGAACATGCTCCCCTGGAAGAGTCATCCAGCCCGGCCTCAGCTGGGGAGCTGGGGGGCTGGGACAGAGGCTCCTCTCTGCTCAGGGCATCGTCCGGGCTTGAGGCCCTGCCAGAGGTGGATCTTCCCCATTTCATTATCTCCAATGAGACGAGCTTGGAGAAGTCAGTACTGTTGGAGCTTCAGCAGCACCTGTGAGTCCTGTAGGTACAGATCTAGTGGTTGATGATGGAGTATGGATCGGCCCCCGCAGGAGGGCAGGCACTCTCCCAGAGGCCCTCGCGGGGCCCACCTTAAGCAATGACCCAGGGAAGGATCTGTGCATGGCTGTTAGCAAGGAAAAGGTCTAGGATGAGCTAATCTAGTCTCCATATCCTCAGCCCAGAGCTGGTAGTGATGGACCCAAAGAGCAGGAGGAGATGTGAGTCCCCTCAGTCAGTATGACCGTTTTTCTCTCATAGTCACAAACTGGCCTTATGTGGTAGCACATACCTTTAATCCTAGCACTTGGCAAGAGGAGGCAGGCAAACCAGGAATTCAAGGCCAGCTTCAGCTTCATACTGAGTTCATGGTTAGCCTGGGGTACCTGA
Organism: Mus minutoides; assembly: GCA_902729485.2. Taxonomy (NCBI): domain Eukaryota; kingdom Metazoa; phylum Chordata; class Mammalia; order Rodentia; family Muridae; genus Mus; species Mus minutoides. The sequence goes on along the minus strand of LR749807.1, from coordinate 1,577,344 downwards.
GATCCTGACTCCAAAACAAAAAAACACCTGGTGACATAGAAAGCTTGTTCTGCAAATACACCTTCAATCCAATTCTATAGTTTCCTTCTAACTAGAGAGTAAAATAATGCTATGCTCGGTATCAGTTTAAATGATGATTTGTATGTTACTGCACTAGAGTTAGCTATAACTGCAGATGAGATGCCCTCTGTGTGATGAGATGCTTGGGGCCAGAGGTGTTTGGAATATTTTCCAGGTGTTAGAATATTTGCACATAAGCAATGAAGCCCAAGTCTGAACATGTGGTTTATCTATGTCAGGTGACAACGTTTTAGTTCTTAGAGCAGCTCAGAGTTTAAGCCTGAGGATTAGGGATTCTCAACCTGTATACGTTTATACGTTTATATCGAGGGCCAGCACTGGTGAAACACTGTAAATTTTTTTTTCCACATTGAAAATCATTCACATTTAGCTCCAATTCTGCACTAAGTCGTTCCTCTCCAATAGCCAATGGGGAGGGGAGGGGTCTTTTGTAAGACATAATGGCTGATGCAGTCTTAGGGTACTGTTGTTGTAGGTGGCACTTGGGGGGTGCCGATCGGCACAGGAAGCATACGTGCTCCCTCTAGGTAGTGTATGGGGACGCTGGTGAGTCAGTTCATTGGTGCTTCTAGGCCGCTCCGAAATGGGGCCGCTCTGGGGTAAGCAATGAAGATGCCATTTCACAGTGAAGACGCCATTTCACTTCTCTCCCAACTCTTCGCAACAGAGCTCATGATCATATGTATTTTACATGTGGACATGGCAAGCACATATTTAACACTAGTACTAATCACGCCTGTATGTGCTATCAAAACAAAACCTGTAAGTATCCCACCATGAGTAGCCTTAAATTTATTTCCCGTTCTGGAAAGAACCCGGAGCCAGTACTGGAAGCCCCAGGAGACCGAGCAGCTGGATGGCATGGCTCAAGGCACAGTCTGCTCTCCCACTCAGGGTTTGGAAGCCCAGTCTGATCCCTCTGTTTACTGCCCTGTCTCCTTAAGTTACAAAGCTTCCCCACCTTCCATCATAGTGCTGGGAGACTTGATGAGCTGATATACAAGTTGATCTTGTGGTTATTTTATGGTATGTATTCTGTGTTATTTTAAGTTGATTCATTAAAAAAAAGATCATTGGATTCTTAATTCCAGAGCAGATGTCAGCCCTTACCCTTTTTTTTTCTCCTCCCTGTAACTTAAAGCACTGAGGTCATTAATATACAAGCAACGGCCATTGAAAGCAATTTAAAACAAGTCATCATCAAACTATCATGGGTCTCCTCTGCGCCTAGATAAAGGGGTGAATGTGGGGGTGAGCAGGTGACTAGTGGGAGGTCCGGGGAGCAAAGACTCACCACTAGGCGCGTTTAAAAGACTCTGCCAGGGTCAGCCCACAGGGCTATAAGGGACTCATGCTACGGCGTCTGAGAATTTGAGCAAAAGCTGGTGACTAATACTTGTTCTCTCCATTGGATGCCTTCACAGGGTCAGCAGCAAACTGGAAGGGAATGAAACACTCAAGGTTGTAGAACTGGAGAGGCGAGTGAACGCCACCTTCTAAGAAGAGCTCCACCCTCCTCTTCTCCTAATTCCATCTGAGCATCCTTTCAGTCTCCCCTTCACCACTGGATTTCGAGGATGAGTTGGACTAGTGTTACAGCTTGAGACAGGAGGCCAGCCCAGGGGATTCTGCTTGTGTGTCCCCGTGGCTCTCCACACAAGGGAGCTAGCACCTCTCCATCCCTTGCTCTTACTGCCATTGGAAATTATTTTAGGGCTGAGGTAGGGGTGGAACAAGCAGGCTTGTTTCCACCAATAGTGCCAAGAAGACACTGCCTGATTCTTCCCCGGGGAGGAGCGACTCCTCTGAAGAAGACATGACTCATGTTCAGTTGAGACCCCAGACTCTAGCCACACACATGCCACAGACATGCCAGGGAGTGGCAAAGCACTGACTCCTGAATTCCCTTGCTCACTAGGACTCCAGTGTGACCCTCGCACTGAGAGGACCAAAGCGTCATTCCAGTCTTCTTTTCACCCTTCACCCCGGAGTCCTGATTGGATGCCTGCACAGGCAGACAGGGGGGGGGGGGCACCATATTTTCAGGCCCCAAGTGCAATTCCTGAAGGCATTAAGCTCTTCTCTCCCGGGCTCTCCTGCCCACTGTGTTGCTTGTAGGACAGACCCACACCCACTCATACACAGCCTGCATCCATGCAGGGCAGTAGCTCTGTCTCCCTGGCCTCCCTTCCCCATTTGTAAATAGTATTTATTAGCTTGCTCAAGCTCCCAGCTGACCATAGTGAAAGGTTTCCCCTTCCAACCAGCAAAGTCTTCTGTTGGCCTTTGGAACAGGAGCATCCCCAGAATCTGGGACCCCAGTCTTTGTAGTTGATGCTTTGTTTCCCCCTTTTCTTCTTTAAAACTGGGGACCTATAACATCATCGCTGTTGAGGAATCCCCTTAGGCATGTGTCGCCTGATGGATGGTGGACACTGTCTTCTGACTCAGACTCTAGGCTCCATGGCTTCCTCTCTCTGTTCCTGCTACACAGAAGGAAAGCCCTGTCCAGGACAATGAGCATTGCTGACAACCTTGCTAGCTTGTCCTGCCTACCTGCTTACCCCACCCCTCACCTTCTGCCTTCCCTTCTGCCCTCCATTCACCTGCCTTAACTAATCGGGGCTGGAGTTGGTAATTTTTGTACATCCATAATGGTACCTTTTACAGCCAGGTTTGGATACTTTGCAGCTCATCCAAAGAGACATAACTAAACCCTGAACTCTTGTTTTTTGTTGTTGTTGGTTGGTTTTTTTTTTTTTTATGATTAAGAAGTAAAAATTGTAGTTAAAAAAATCCTTTCCTCTTTCATACAAATAAGAAATGGAAATTGCTCTTTTATTGTATAAGATAGAAGATTCGTTTAAAGTGTTTCCCCACCCCCAACCCCAGCTTGTAAAAGATTTTATGTAAGAAATGTGCTTACACTTTGTATTTTATTTTTAGAAGCAGCTAAAAGGCCTGTAGTTTTGCTCTCCTCTCCTCTCCTCTCCTCTCCTCTCCTCTCCTCTCCTCTCCTCTCTGTCATCATCATCTTTGAGATCATTAGAGCCTGAATGAAGGGGATTTGGTGTCACTAGTGTTTGTTGTCATGCCCCATGAGTAGCTCCTTACTTGTCTGCTCAGGGCATCCTAGGGAATGTTCCTTCCCACCATTCCTCCTTCCCTCCCATGGTGGGTTCCCAGATGGCAGATGGCCAAGCTCACATTGTAGTGGGTGAAACCTGCCTCAGGGCCACTGTGATCTTGGCAGCCCTCCTGTTTAAGGGGCTGCCACCCTCCCTTACAGAGTGGTGTATACCCTGGGCTATACAAAGAGGGTGGCTAGTGACCTGCTTCTCTCTCTCTCTCTCTCTCTCTCTCTCTCTCTCTCTCTCTCTCTCTTCCCTCTTTTCTTGATCTTCCTGGGCCTAGCCCGTTCTGCTCTTTACAGTGCCAGATATTTATACATCATAAACTTAGGAAACGCCTGAAAGAGCCTAAGCAGGAAAAATCCTAGGGTTAGGCAGTGCTTACATGATGAGAGAGGAAGGGTTTGCCATAGAGCTGAAATGGGGATTTAGACTGATGTGTGCATTGGCTAAGCTGAACCTTGGTCTCATAATGTCCCTGGAGAGCTAAGGTCGAGACCCCACTCATACAGGAGGAGGAAGAAGGAAGTGTCCAGTCACATCCTTAGTTCTCAGAGGACTTTATTTTCCTCTCTACCTACTCTTTTTGGGTGTCACTGTCTCCAGACAGCAGGGCCCTTTGTCTCTGGGAAATTAGCCATCGAGAATAGAATCTGTAACAAGAGACGTGGGACATAAGCCAGAGAACTCAAGCAGCCCTTTAAAGGAGCTCTCAGCAACCAACACAGCCACTCTATGAGGAAACCCTCTGCCCTTTACTGCTGGCTTGCCAGGGAAGGGGACCAAGCCAGTGATCCCTCTGGGATGCTCAGTAGAGTCAAGGGACCCAGCAGAGATGCATGAGACAAGATGGATTTCGAGCAATTAGTGGATGTGTGCACACTTTTTGTTCAGAGTTTAAGGCTAGGATATTGGTTTTTCCCACTGATTGATCTGTCCTGCAGACCAGTCAATACTTTATGAATATGTCTGAAGGTTTTAAATAGTGGTCGACCCAACACCTTAGACTGAAATTTTGAAAAGTTTTGAAAAAGACTGCTAGACTTAGAGAAGCCAGAACAAATTCCGCTGGTTATATTTTCTACCTTGTAAACAGGTCAGCACCCCCACCACTCTTTGTAGAATCACTTTAGTGATGGAGATGTCTTGCAAAGATGTAGAGAACAAGGCCTCTTTTCCCTAGATGAGACCTTTTCCCTAGATGAGAGGAACCCAGTTGCCCCTTCCCACCCACCCTCCTTTCATAGCTCCTGACTTGGGTCCTGTAAATGGAGAGGCGTCATCGCCATCACCAGCGTTGAGGAAGAGCCTCTGAAGTGTCAGGACTCTGCAGTGTAGCTCATGCAAAAAGAGTGTTCTATAAAAATCTTGACAGCTGAACTCAGTTGCTCTTTCCTGGCAGAAGGTGGGGGTGGGATCTAATATCAGTGCAGGCAAAATTAGATAACCATTCGGTTCATAGAAATGATTCCATGCCTTGGGAAAACAGATTTGGGGCCACACTGTTTATAAACTATACACACCAGATTAATAGATACCCCTTCTTAAGCACCAGCTCCTCTTGGATGCCCCCAGACTCCCTGCAACTGTTATTCGCATACAGCAGGGGTATCGGACTGCTTTCTCTTAGTGCTGGTACAGAATCCGTGTCCATCATTTTTAACCACAGGTCTTGTTAAAATTCTTTGCAGCACTTCGTGGCCCCCTCACGTCCCATGTGCTCAGACCCAGAAAAAGCAGAACAGAATTAGAAGTGCCTCTGAGCCTTGTGAGGTGTATGCGTGAGCCCCCATGAAGAAATGGAGACATCTTGTCCCCACCTGAGGAGTGGACATCTGCCTGATCCTTGCCAACACAGAGGGGCGGAAATGGGAGAAAAAGCTTTTAGTTGCTAATTCGTTTCCGCTGAGCCAAGTGCTTGAGAAACCTGGACTAGAGCTTAGCACTCCCACTTGCAGCCTGGCAGGACCTGTGGAGGCATTAGCGGTGGGGGTCTTAGCAAGAACCACTTCATTAGAGCACTTGCTGCAGAGACAGAGAGCAGAGCCCCGGCAGGATAAATTCTGCTTCCACCCCACAAAGGCAGTCACAGGAGAGAGTGGAGAGAGCAGTCAGGGGGCCACTGGAAGGAGCCAGACACAGATTCTGGTTCATTCATTCATTCATTCATTCACTCCTTAGACATTTGCAGTTTTACTAAGGAAGAACAGGTTTCCTGAGGCCTAGGAAATCTTGGAGAATAAGAGGGGCTTGGAAAACTAGTTTTAGTAGCCATTCAGAGCACCCAAGCACTAATGCTAGGTCTCTTCCTTCCCCCCTCCTCTCTCTCTCTCTCTCTCTCTCTCTCTCTCTCTCTCTCTCTCTCTCTCCATCCTAGGTACTTACTCATGCCTCTGATGTGCCTTGTATCTGAATCCAGGATGGCAGGAATCCCCTGTCCCTTGAAGGTGTCATATATTATTAGCTAGTATTAGGTTGAAGTTGGGGGGTGGGGCTTTCTCCGTAGGCATGGGGATGGTTCCCCCAAAGTGAGCCACTATTAGATTTGCCCATCAGGGCAAAAGAAATGGGGTTATATCCATTAGGAAAATCCCATTTTGTAGATAGAGGTGCAATCACATAAAAATGTGGCCAGGCAGGATTAAAGGTATTCTAAATCCTTACCACGGGGCATTTTCTGGATGCAAAAGCACTAGCCCATTTGAAAATTAATATTCTGTGCCTCTGGGCCAAGAGGTCAGCTTTCTGCACGAGGAGAAAAACAGTAACTGCTGTTTGTTACAGTGTGAAATTCAGGACGGGCCGCACTTTCTCTTGGTTTCTAAAAGGAAGGGAATCTTCCCTATTTTTCTAAGATTTGGAGTATTGTGTAAGTCAGCTTTGAGCCTGTGAACCTGATTGAAATGCAAAGCCAGGGTGACTCACTGTCAGGAGAAGTAAAGGTCACGGAAGGTACGGCAGTTTGTGAAGTCCTATCTGAGAACACACAGATTGTCTCTGCCTCTCTGGGCAGAAACACATCTCCCTACTGCAGTGGCCTGACTGCAGCTCTCAGCTCTTGGCCTCTCTCTGAAATGTCTGTCTCATCCTATCTTCTGTGAGCATGGCTCACAGGCCTTGTGTCTGGGTGAAGGGAGCCCAGGTTCAGGCTGCATGTCTGTTTCTGTCTTTTGCTCAACAGCAGGTTGTGCACAGATGAAGCCCATGCTGAGACTGTGAGAACACCAACACTCGTGCACCCTGTGGGTGACTCTCCCTACACAGTGCAGAGCAGATCGCCGGAGGGGCCACAGGCATCAGTGAACTTTCCTTGTCTAGGCTGGCAACTGATTTTGCTGTTTTGAAAGATTCTAGATAAGTCAGCGTTGTTTAAATCCAAGTGCATTGCAAGTCTGTGAACTGATCTGTCGCACTGTCTTATGGCTTCTTATTCTTCATCATAGCTAATTGAATACCAAAAAATAGAAAATAAAAAATAAAATAAAATAAAGCTTTGTAGGATACTTGTATGTAGTTTGGGGAAAATGAAATTGTAATGCATTTATATTTCCATTTCTTGCAAATAAATATTTTTCTTAGTCAAATGTTGCCCAATCTTTAAATCCTGATAACCTGGTTTCAAAGGCATTTGCCTTTGTGTGAGTGTGTATGTGTGTGTGTGTGTGTGTGATATGTGGTGTGTGTGATGTGTGGTGTGTGTGTGGGAGGGTGTATTCGTGTGGGGTATGTGTATGGTGTAGGGTGTGTGGTATGTGTGATGTGTATGTGATGTGTATGTGTGTGTGTGTGTGTGTGTGTGTGTGTGGTGTATGTGTGTCTGATGTGTGGTGTGTGTGTGTGTGTGTGTGTGTGTGTGTGTGTGTGTGATGTGGGGGGGGAGGATGTATGTGTGTGAGGTATGTGTATGGTGTTGGGTGTGTGGTGTGTATGTGATGTGTGTGTGTGTAGACATTTTTTCCTAATTACCCAGCCAAACTTCAAAAGTAGGCTCGGGCCAATGATTTTTACGTTCTGTGGTGGTAAATCTGAGTCTCCACTGGAGGAATATAATATTGAAAAATGCAATAGTTTTTTCAGCCAGTGGCAGAGAGTCAGTTTTCTCCTGAGATTTGTGAGGCCTGGCTGCTGTGTTCGTTGTCTCCTACAGCTATTCACTAACTACATTACCAGAATCTATGGGTTTGATTTTGCTTTTCTCTAGTCTGGAGTCTTGAGACTGACGCTTTGGATTTGAGCCAGAAAGGAACAGGCCGAGCTCCGAGGAGCAGCTGGGGAGGAGGCCTCGTGGCTGGTGCTGCAGAAAGGCCTATGAAATGGTGGGGAAAAGGTCAGCGCACTCAACCAGAGTGAACTTCCTCGCCCTGCACTCTCTAGATCCAGCCATTTTTCTCCACTCAGAGAGAGCAGAGCTTTTGCTGAATCCCAGGAGTGCCCCACAAAAGAAGTTTAGGGAAGGAAGGGTCTATCTGAGCTCCCAGATTGAGGGTATGACCAATACGGTGGAGAACGGAGGCGAAGCAGCTGGTCACGGTGCATGCGTAGTCAGGTAAGGGATGAAGGCTGCAACCCGACTCAGAATCTCATTTCTTGTATTCATCCCACGGAGGAACCCAAGCCCGTGAAACGGCAATGCTCACATTTAAGGTGTCCCCCCCCAAAAAACCCTCAGGTAGACCTTTTTGAAAACACCCACAGACACACCTAGATGTGTTTCCAAGGAGATTCTAAATCTCCCCCTCATGCTTGACAATGAAAGTTGATTACCACAGACCCTAAGGCCATGGACTATGCTTACTTGGAGAAAAAAGCAAGTTTATTTCCCATCTCTTAGCATCATGCCTGCTTCCTGCTTGGGCATGCAGTAAACCTATCCTTTGGCTCTGAGCTGCTGGACCTCATTCTGTTCCTACGGGAGGGAGGCTGGTCCCTCACAGTGTCCTGTTAGAAAGCTCCCTCATCTGCATCACGTTTTTTCATTTCCTTGCCTTTTAAAAAAAAGACAATATAGAGTATGTTTTGTTTTGTTTGGTTTTGGTTTTGGTTTTTCGAGACAGGGTTTCTCTGTATAGCCCTGGCTGTCCTGGAACTCACTTTGTAGACCAGGCTGGCCTCGAACTCAGAAATCCGCCTGCCTCTGCCTCCCGAGTGCTGGGATTAAAGGCGTGAGCCACCATGCCCGGCTTAGAGTATGTTTTAATATGAGAATCATTCTTTAAAATCACTTTATTATATTGAATTTACAAAAAATATCACAGTCACTCAAACACTTGCCCAGTCCTATACTCTGTATACAACCCCATGAACTATACAGGTCGAATCTTGACTCTGCAAAGCGTCTCTTTATACCTGCACTGTCTCAATTACACTTTTATGTGGTTATCTACCACACAAAACAGAAAGCCATGATAGAGTTGAAACTGGAAAAAAACAATTAACTCTATATCCTGTTAGGGCTCATGCATCCTTTGGCCCGTTTGGCATCTTCTCTTCATCACCTGTTGTTGGTTTGTCTTGCCACAGAGATACAGGCACATTCGTGTTTACCTGACACAGGATTTACTATAGCAAAGGACTGGCACCAACCTAGATGTAGATCAACAGATGAATGGACACTGAAAATCTGTCTGTCTGCCTGTCTCTCTGTCTGTCTTATATAACGAACATTATGTAGCTCTACAGATAATATAATTGAACATTATGTCCTAAACAGGCCTCTCCATTTGCTGTATATCTGATGCCTTGATACCTCGGGTCTTGCTGGATCTGGAGGTACAGCTTCAGCCATCCCTTATCAATTCCTACCCTGTGTGCAAACCTTTCATGGACAAATTAGCTAAGTTACAGCCCACATCCCAACTCCCTCCTTTGTGGACTCCCACAAGGTTCTGACACTCTGAACACTATCCCTCTGGCCCATACACAGGGCCAGGTACTAGCAACTAGAGACAGCCCTATACCCCAGACCTTTTGGAAACTCTTTGAAATAGCCAGTCCCAAGTCTGCTCACCTTGGGTAAAGGCTTTTGCCCACATTTTAGCCTTTGCTTGCTCTGCTTGCTAGCTGGTTCTCATATGTCCCCGGGGGTGCTCGTCTTGGAACCCTTGATAACTAGCTATCTTTGCTTTTGTTCAGCTACTGTCATTTGCTCTCTTAGCTTTCCCACACTCAAAAAAATAATAAAATCTGTATTTGTAAAGCATACTTCAAAGATTTTCTGGAATCATTTTTATAGCTTGTTAGAACACATTCCTTGGGCATTGCTATGGTAAATTAGAGGCTGGCTTCAGACCCACGGGGTTCACACCGTGGCCCTCCGTGACTGAGGCGGCTGTCATTCAGAGTTTTGTTATCTCAGTTCACACTGGCTGTTGTTTCCATCTGTAGTCCAGGGTTAGGTTCCAGAGTAAATCAGGCCAGACCCTTCTGAAGCTGGGATGATAGACAGTGGGAGGCACAGGTATCTAGTAAGAGGAAGTGTGAGGGGGGAGTCAGGACTCTGATGTCTGTGACTTCTTACACTGCTTATATTATTACCTTCGTGCCTTGAAGGAAAAGGAGGTACTTATTGAATGCTTGTCGTTTAACAGGTGTGTGTGTGTGTGTGTGTGTGTGTGCTATGTATGTGTACGTGGTTGCATGCAGTTGTATATTTGGTGTGTGTGGTATGTGTGTGTGGTGTGTGTGTGTGGTGTGTGTGCATTTGAGTGTGTGGTATTTATGTGGCATGTGTACGATTGTGTGTGTGTGTGTGTGTGTGTGTGTGTGGTGTTTGTGTGTTGTGTGTAGTATGTGTGTGTGGGTGTATGTGGTGTGTATGTGTGTGTATGCGGCATGTGTTGTATGTATATGTGGTTTGTGTGTGGTTTGTATATGTAGTTTTGTGTGGTATGCATGTATGGTGTATGTGTGTGTATGTGTGTGTGTGTATGTGTGTGTGGTATGTGTATGTGTTCTGTATATGTGGTGTGTGTATGCTGTTTGTGTGGTGTGTGTGCAGTGTGTGTATGGTATGGGTGTGGTGTTTATGTGAGTGTACGTGGTATGTGTGTATGTGTTGTATGAGTGTGTTGTATGTATGTATGTGTGTATGCGAATGTGTGCAGTGCATGTGTGTGGTTGTGATGTGTGTGTGTGGTGTATATATGTATGTTTATCATGGTGATATTATTTGATTCCTACAAATGCTTCATGCATAGCTAACCCCTTTTCATGGTTGAGGAAATGGGTTTAAAGAATTACAGCCACATAACAAATCTGGGGATTGCATCCTGGCTATTCACTGCCTGTAGATGTATGGGCTTGAAGGACACTATTCTTGGCCTAAAAACTTGTAGACTTATTTGTAAAACCAAAGGAGTACAGGCTGGGGCATAGCTCAGTTGGTGGAGCACCGGCCTGATGTGTACGAAGTCCCACGTGTCGTTAATGGAGCAGAATGCTGCAGTGTTTTCAGGAGGTCGGTGCACACCCGACTGCCTCTCATCTGTCATCTAAATGCATGGCCTCTCAACTACATTAGAGTTGATTTGGCGTGGACAATAAAAACAAAGGGAAAGAGACTGGATTGGTAGTGGGCAAAGAAGGTGTGGGAGATAGTTTTACCTTAGGTGAGAAGAAATGAAGAAATGAGGGGGTCTGAGCAGAAAGGCAACTAGCTTGTGAAGGCTGGAGATGCCTATACAGTCTTTTCATGACATTTAAACGGAGTTGCAGTCTGCAGACTATTTTTTCTCTATCCGGAGATAAAAAATTTTATGGAATTTTAAAAATAATTCTGTTTTTTTTTTTAAAAAAAGATTATTTATTTATTTTATGTATGTGCATTCACTGTGACTGTCTTCAGACACACCAGAAGAGAGCATCAGATCCCATCACAGGTGGTTCAGGTGGTCGTGAACCACCATGTGGTTGCTGGGAATTGAACTCGGGACCTCTGAAAGAACAGTGCTCTTAATAGCTGAGCCATCTCTCCAGCCCCCTTTATGGATCTTAAAAGCTACATTTTAAAATTCTGAAAACTAGACCTGGTGGTACAAATCCCAGTGCTTGACGTGGGTGTGTGCAAGCAGTAGAAACAGAAGCTCAGATCCCCCTTGGCTCCGCAGTGAATTCAAGGCCAGACTGGGGTCCATAAGACCCTGATTCTGTCACAAAAGTAAAATAAAGAAGATAATGTGAGTGATTCGAGTTGCAGAGAAAAACAAGTGCCTTCCTAACAGGTCTTTCAGCATCTGCTGGTCATGTGTGTAGGTTATATACATAGCCATATGCGCAGACTCGTGAGTCAACTCATGTGACTTCTCCCTGGAACAATTTCCATCAACCCCAGTCTCACCCGTGGCTCCCCAATGGAATTGTGTATATTCAGGAAGCTAACTTGGTGGGAAGATGATTCTGCCACACACCTTTGCTTAAATAATTCAGAACTGCGTTTTCACCCAGGATCTGGGACCCTCCCAAAGGTGCCCACCTTTATGGGCAGGGAAAAGGAAGGAAGGTAGGTTACCCGAGTCACTTCCTGTCTATGCTGTCACGTGGGAAGATCATTGCAGATGGTCCCTCACCTTCGGAGGGACTGTGCAGATGGCACAAGTTGGTGTTGTCCCCCAACGGGCGCAGCTGTTGCTGGATCACTTGGCAATACTCAAGCAGAGTGTTGGCCCCAAGAGAAGGCCATGTGTTCTCCTCCTCCCCCCTTAGACTGTTGTTTTCAGAGGAAGGGATAAAAATACCCATTGAGGAATACCATGAGAGCTGCCAGAGAGGCCGCTGTGCTGTTCTCAGAGAAATCTGTTTCAAAATGTTTAATGTTTCCTAACTGAAAAGTATTTGGGCATCCGTGCTACCAGTCACTAATACCCTCTTCAGTATTGCTGGAAAACAGATGTCAAGTTCAGTTCCTGATGGGCGCAGGAGGACTTCCCCGTGCCTGGAAGATTTCTAAAAAGTTTCCGAAAGACAAAGTGTAAATGTAAGGCTACCTGAATAGTTAGGAATCTCAGAGACAGAAAAGGTGGACTCTGTCTCCACAGTGCTTCCTCCCTCCCTCCCTCCCTCCCCCCCCCTTTTTTTTTCTAAGCACGGTTCAAGGTAGTTTGAAGTGCAAATATAGACAGCTACACTAAGGAAATGCAGTGGAGATGGTCTTTGCAATGCTGTTTAGAGAGTCCTCTTGCTTGAATGGGGATCCAGGCTTAACTAGAGAGAGCTTGCAGAGAAAACCAGTCACGGAAAGCTTGAGTGGCTAAGTGGGCAGCAAAAAAGAGGTTCCTAGAATGTGCTGGAAGCAAGGAAAGAATCACGCCAAAACAGTTAAACTTAAAACATTATTGTGCCTTAAAATAGTAGAATCTTAATAAGCTTTTGTTGAAAAATAACAGACCATTGCTCCTTTTCCTAAGAAGTCCCACTAGGAAGTAACTGATTTAAATTTCATCTCACATCTCTATATCTGAACCATGCATCCACATTTCTAAAAATTACTTGAAATACCAATTTTGACATCTTGTACTTGCGTAGTACAATATATAAGAATCTGACCATCTCCAACTCAGAGAAACATGTCCATATCTCTCTTCTTGCTTTTCCCACTAAACTGTTGGCATTAACACAATGATGGAAATGGTTTCAAGTATTTTCTGCTGAGCCATGTAGCATTTTATGATCAGATTTCTCTTGTATATGCATTTTTCTCCTTTCTGGGATTAGTAATTCTTTCCTTCCTTCCTTCCTTCCTTCCTTCCTTCCTTCCTTCCTTCCCTCCCTCCTTCCCTCCCTCCGTCTCTGTCTCTGTCTCTCTCTCTCCCTCTCTCTTTCTCTCTCTCTCCCTCCTGGCACTCTTGTATTAGCTGGTTCATTTCCTTGGTAATCTCAGGTCTGTCCACAATGCCGTCTTCCATTCGCCCTCATGACCGTCACTTATCCTGTCCTCTCCCATTCACACAGATCCTCTTCTCGATATCAAGTCCCCTTTTCTACTTTGATGTCATTTTTGTTTTGTCTTACTGACTTCCTGAGGGTTTTGATTTTGTTTTTATTCCTGCTCATTGCCCACACTTCTGGTGACTTACTGAGTTTAAGTAGGATTTCTTGCATGTGCACCTCTGAAGAAAACATCTCCTCCTCTAGAAACCATTAACTTGCAACAGCTCCAGGAAGAGGTAGATACAATGACATTAGTGAAGGAATGGTGACAGGCCCCATATTGCACAGATCTTGTTCAGGTAAGCACAGACTCTGTGTTCATGAGGGTCATGCCCACCCTATGGGCATGGATTCCTTAACAGTACTCCTCCCGCCCTGCAGCTTTTACATTCTTTCTGTCTCCTCTCCTGTAATGTTCCCTGAGACTTAGAGGAGGTGATACAGATGCCCCACATAGACCTGAGTACTCACAGTCAAATATTCTCTACCCTTAGACCAGTTATGAATCTCGGTGGTGACTGCTGCCCTTCTCTAACTAGGCCTGAGGGCAGCCCCAACATACAGACATAAATATTTAGAAGGCTGTACATGAACATAGCATATCTACTAACAGAACAACAGTAGCATCTTTCCCCCATTCAGTCTGTGATATCCCCAGTTATGGGCTTCTGACTGGGTTTATGGTACTAGGCATTTCCTCTTGTGGAGCAGGCTTCAAATACAAACAGAAAATGGTTGCTTAGTCCTATAACAGCCATGCCATTACTGCACCCTCCATACTTGGTAGTTCAGTTGTGTGGCATGTGAAGTGAGCTCTGGGTTCTCTCTCAGCAGCCTGAATAACACCCTATGAAACTGTGAAAGCTAGCCAGCGGAGAGGAAGAAGCCTCCAGATCAGTTCCAGCTTGACTTCTCTGTTTTCTGCAACTAAAGCATCATCAATAATAGGCTCTTAGTGGACAGCCCAGCGAAGCGGAAATACTGCCTCATTTTTGTAGTGTACACATGTGTGTCTCATACAAACATGTAATATTAAAAACACACATAATGCAATCTTTACAGTATTAATATAAGCAATATACTAAATATATAGACTTTCATCAATATTAATGCCTATTAATATTATATTCTTAGTACTCAAATGAGGTAGATAATACATCAACATTCTCCTTTTGCCTTTGCGACACTCTTCTCAGAAATTTCTAATCACCTGCTTCAATCGATTTGCTTTTTATCTTATTTTACAGTTATCACCTGCAATCGGTTTTTGTTTGTTTGTTTGTTTGTTTTTGTTTTTCTGTGTTCTTGGCTATGATATTGAAAAACTTATTCCCCTTTTTAAAAAAATCTATGTTTTATTTTTTAGGTGTTTGTTTTATTTTATTTATCTAAACGTATTCTGTCTGCTCATTTGTGTGTGCATCAAAAGGCATCATATGCCATTGAATATTTAACTTTGAACTGCTATAAGGGTACTGGGAACCAAACTCAGGTCCGCTGGAAGAACAAACTCAGGTCCCCTGGAAGAACAAACTCAGATCCCCTGGAAGAACAAACTCAGATCCCCTGGAAGAACAAACTCATATCCCCTGGAAGAACAAACTCAGGTCCCCTGGAAGAACAAACTCAGGTCCCCTGGAAGAACAAACTCAGGTCCCCTGGAAGAACAAACTCAGGTCACCTGGAAGAACAAACTCAGGTCCCCTGGAAGAACAAACTCAGGTCCCCTGGAAGAACAAACTCAGGTCCCCTGGAAGAACAAACTCAGGTCCCCTGGAAGAACAAACTCAGGTCCCCTGGAAGAACAAACTCAGGTCCCCTGGAAGAACAAACTCAGGTCCCCTGGAAGAACAAACTCAGGTTTGTTTAACCCCTGAGCTGTCTCTCCAGCCTTCTTTTTTCTCATTTTGCCTTCTTGGAGTTCATGTGTTCTGGATTGTGTGTCTTGTCTTGTCTTGTCTTCTCTTCTCTTTTATTTTCTTCTCTTTTATTTTTTTTCTCTTGGTTTATTACATTAGTTAGCTGGGCACATTCCTTATTACTTGTTGAATAAGAAAGAAGTTAGTTGTTGGTTCAGCATTGATTCTTCTGAGGTTCACCACATCCTATTCTGCTTTCTAATGTAAGTAGGATTTGGAGGATGCTAGAAACCCGAGTGGGAAACCCTTCCTTCAGGATTTTGTAGAAGTAATCCCATCAGCTTCAAACTTCTAATGCTTTTGAATGATTTTTCCTGAAGACTTCTTTTTCATCTATCTGTTGTCACAAAAAGTACAAAATGCTGATCTTTCTTATAGAAGGCCTCTGTTTAATGTATTAAATCTCATCTTATGATGACATTTGTCTTTTAGTTCTTAGAATATTATTTAATGTTTATTTGATTAATATTATTTTTGTTTCATAGGTAAAGGCCTGACTTCCTAACTTTTAAATATTTTCTTCCGATAACCCCTTGTTGGTTTTGGTTTTGTTTAAATTAGAGACTGCTACCTTAACTTCCAATTCTTCCACTGTAACCTTGCAGGTCATTATAGTTTTTAAATTCAAAGCACCTTTTATTTTACAATTTTCCCTCAGGCCTAGAGATCGTGTCCTGTTTTTTAGAAGCCAGACGTTCTAAGTGCATAAAACATAATATTTTAAAATTTACTTTCTGATGTCTGCTCTGTTCTGCTTTTATTCTCTATTGGTTCATTTTGGCCTCTTATTTGCTCCATCTTCCTTAAATAACTGAATGAACTGTTTATTTGTCAGTGTCAAAGGGCATTAATGATGTGCGATGTGCAATGATCCATTTTATTAACGTATGTGTTTGGTAGGTAGGTGTTCATTTCCCATTAGTGTAATTCAAACTGAGAGTAAAAAGTTTAACCAGGTTAGTAACAATTCAAAAAAGAAAAAAAAAAAAAGAAGTGAGGTGGAATGGAACTATCTAGAAGAAAACAAAACATGCCAGAGTAGGAGTTTAGTTGTTGGTGGGCACTCTGGAAAGGAGTGAGTTAGCAGGAGAACTTGAAAGAGCCTAACAATTTGACATGGACTTGACTCTGTTCTTTGTTTGAGTCCCACACTCCAGCTTGGCTTTCTTTGGTCTTGGTGGCTTCGGCTGTGTTCTATTCTGATTTCTCCCTCAGAGAACCTCCAAGAACTCCTGAGATGACTCACTCAGCACTTGCCCTTGCCTCTCTGCTGCCTGACTGATTTAGAGGTTACAGACTGTTACACATAAATTTAAGAGAGTAGGTGTGATCACAAGTATGGTAGCTGTGAATAATGGGGATTGATTGTGCAGCTAAAATATTAGACAGAAATTGTGTAAAAATGAGAAGGTTGCTTACAATCAGGCGACTGCAAGGGCCTTATGTTGTATAAGTGGAGAGTAAAAATACACTCTAATTTTAGATGGCTAAGTTAAGTAAGCATTAAAAGAATAAAACACGTCGTGTGTATCAATTGAGAAAAAACGGGTGTGTTGCACTGCACAAGGTAACAGCCATGGACATTGTTTTATTTTCATCAAAGAGCAACCATTTAAATCAAATAACTAGCACTGATAAGCCTGCTGGGAAACAGGAACATATCAGTGGTGGAAGCAGTTTTAATTACGTTTAGCTGATAGTTCAAACTCCATCTTTATTTCTTGCCTTAGCCTACAACTGTCTTAGGTATTTTTTACATTGTTCTAGAGCTTCTTGAGATTGTGCACAAAGGTGAAGTAGCTTATAGCCTATCTAAAGAATAGATATTATTTACAATTAAGGGATAGAACTTTGGTCAGAAAAAATTAGAAACATTTTTGTATGCATTACAGAGCTGTTGGTCGTGAGTGTAATACTGGTGAGGCAGGAGCAGAGAGCATTCCCCGTCAAAAGAAGGAAAGAAGAAATAGTGATCTATGTTGAGACAACTCTGGGAAAAGTGTTAAAGCAACATCTACAACAAGAGATGGGAAATAAGTTAGGCATGTGAATTTGTCAGATGCTGACTTTTGAAACAGAAGGAGAAGGAAGGAAAGGAAGAGGAGGGGAAGGAAGAGCAGGAAGAGAGAAGCTCACACTTTTATGTGATGGAAAACCAAGGGAATATTTATGGCTGCATTACTCAGGGTAAGGGCAATGTTAAGGCCTTTCTTAGCTACCTGCTATCTCTCACATTCCAAAAGCTTAAAAGGCATGACACCCATTGAACTTGGTGACTCTTGTTAGCTGTTAGTCAAACTGCTAGTGCTATAGGTTGAATGAATAGACTAATTGTTTTGATAATAATTAATATTGGAATTAGTGAAATAGGGGTGCCTTGTGGGAGGAAGTGGTCTCCCTTGAGGAGCTCATACTCATAGTTGAATAAGGAATATACCCCGGTACTCGTAGCCTAGGAAACAGGCCTGCGGAGTGAGCTCTGTTACTCATACTTGGATATGTCCTTCTGCAACTATGTCCTAGAGAAGCCTACCCTTCTGCTTTCAGGTTTGTACTATATTCTGAGTGTTTCCCTTTCTCCAAATTCTCTTGCTTGAGCCTATTAAGCCTATGTTAAAATAGCTTTACTAACTGGGAGAGAGAGAGAGAGAGAGAGAGAGAGAGAGAGAGAGAGAGAGGTTGAATTTGTAGATAAAGAACATTTTGCAGTTTAGGAGGCTGTGGAAGGATTTTCGACTCACTTCTAAAGTTGTACAGGAAAAGGGTTAAGTTAGTGTTATGCTTTGAGCTTTAATTTGTCTGTTACTGGCTTCTGCTCTTCCTAATTCTTCAATGGAAATTTAAATATTTCTGTGCATGTGTATATTTAGAGGAAGGAACACAAATGTGCCATAGAGTGAGAGTATGTGTGTAGGTCAGAGGACAACTTGTGGGGGTTGGTTCTCTCCTTAAGTGGACCCCAGGGACCGAAATCTGGGTATCAGACATGGTGGCAAGCACCTTTATTTACTGAGCTATCTTGGTGGCCCTCTTCCTAATGCTTAAAAAGATAGTTTTGCTGGGTATATAATTTTAGATTAACAATCTCTCAGTTATTTTCTCTTGATTCCACTGTAATTGGGGTTCTTTCTATTTTACACGTTGATGAACCCATTTTTCTGATACTTTCTTATCTGACAGTAATTAAGCTTTTTCTTTCAACAACTCTCTAACCTCTTTTGTTATTAACAAAATCAACAGTGTGTTTATTAAGCTAACTTAATATACACAGTGTTTCCTCTACCTGGTTGATTGTTCATTTCACCAATTTTAGAAATTCTATGACATTATCTTTTAAAATGGTTTCTATCTCCCCCTTCTGTTAACTCATGTGCAAAGCCAAGTTATTTATTCCAGACCTCTAAATGTTTGTAGTATCACTTAACTCTTACATTTGTGTCTCTATGGCTGTTACTCCCTATCTACCCAACTGCAAGCTGGAGGACCAACAGACAGCCTCTGCTGCTTACAGTTTCCAGTTCTATCTCAGAAGCCACCAGCTAACTTTCCCAAGGGAACTGGAGCAGTCATAGCCACTATCCAGTGATTGAGCTGAGTGTTTCATCTCAGTGTGTGACAAATGGCTTAAGAAACATTCATTTCAAAGCTCCCTGTTGGGTTACTCAAGGTGTTGTTAGGGCTCTATTTCATTTTGATTTCTTTGCCCAGCATCAGCCTCCAAAGAACAAAACTGGAGACACAGCAGATTAGATATCATCACAAGGGGACTATGAAATTGGAAATACCTCCATAAATGCAGTTGTCAACACAGTTGATTTGTGACAACCTTTACAATTCTAACTCTTAAGTACACATGTTCCATACCAAAAGAAACAAATTTATCTTCAAAAATCAAGGTTAGGACCCAGAGACAGAGACACTCAAGAATAGAGTATTCAGGGCACCAACCCTGGACCCAGAAAGCCAGAATTCAAACTCTGCAATATTGTCTTAGCTTCCTCAGGCAAATGTCTTAACTCCTCTACAGTAATTTCCTTATATGTAAAATGGAAATAAAAATAAAATCTACTTTACAGGGTTAATATGGTCTCAGAGGGTGTTAATAAGGGCCTCGAGGGAACCATTCTGTTTGTCAGAGGCCTATATCCCATTGCAAGTGCTCAGTGAGTTTTATGCAGGAGAAACCAGCAAGCTTCCAGACCAGTGGTTCATAACCTGGCTACTCACTAGAATCATCTAGAAAACCTTTGTTAGAATACTAACTTCTGGGCCTCATTCTAAGAGAGTCTGAATAACTTGGTTAGGAATACAGTTCATGCTCAGGCATCTACTGAGCAAGTTATATTGTTATTCAGATAATAGCGCTACCTGTACAGAACAAACAAATTAACAAATCCAACAAACAAGCAAACAAACAAAAACAAAACACAAAACAAAACAGAATTGGAAAAAGAAGGCTGGCTATAGCTCAGCCGAAGAACACATGCCTACCATGTGCAAAGCCCTGGGTACTGTCTCCAGATCCAGTAAAAGGGGTGGGGCAGGCAGAGAAAATGGTTAGTTGAATAGTCAGTTAGTGGTACAATAATTATCAGCTGAAAATGGGTTTGCAAAAAGAGAAAAACAGAATGTGAAGGAAACCATCAAATAAAGTAGAGTTGCGAAGAATTCCTCATTTTTGATATTTGCATCTTCTTTAGCTTCAGGTTAGATAATTGTAACTAAGGCACTAGGAGGAGTTAAGTTGGGCACAGATTTTAAATTCAAATGCTCCCTTCCTTCCTTCCTTCCTTCCTTCCTTCCTTCCTTCCTTCCTTCCTGCCTTCCTTCCTTCCTTCCTCCCTCCCTCCCTCCCTCCCTCCCTCCCTCTCTCTCTCTGGCATGGGGACATAGGCAACTCAGCTATTAAAGCAAACATGGCCAGTTTTTGGCATTAGGTGAGAAGTCCCTGGAGGACAAGCTCCAAACCTGGGAATTGGTGGGCAGCCACCAAGTAAACTATGATTGTGTGAAGAGTTGTGAGAAAATGTTTAGTCTCTCTGACAATACAGGGGGAAAAAACAAATAAACAAAAACAAATACCTCTTCCAATCAGTTTAACTGAGATTATTTACAGAAACATGGGAAATATGCTGGTGGAAACTCAGTCAGAGTCTCTCCCTTCCACAGCAATTGTTGGTCGCTTATGTAACCCCCAGAGATAGACACCCCCAGTAGCTGCCTGATACTGGCATACTCACGACCTCTCACTTTTTCTACCACAAGGTAAAGTTAGTGAGCCCAGTCTTGTGAGGGTCTTATATGGGTGAGTGTAGATATTCAGATTTCAAGATACAATGCATATCCTATGCCCTAAGACAGCATTTTATAACTATCCACTGGAGTGGAAAGCCACTCTCTAGCCAGGATAACCCTTAAAGCAGGAATCTGCAAAGGAGGTCAGACCCTTGTTCAGTGCTGTAGGATGGACATTGGAATCTGCTTAGGTGAAGGCTGAATGGGTGGGGAGTGTGAAGTAGGTGCTGAAGGAGTCTGCTGGCTTGGAGAGAGGCTGGCTGTGAGAGCCTATTCAGAACTTTTGACACCAGAAGGATGGAAACAGATAATTCTGTTCTCTTGACCAGACTTCCTCGATCTGTGCAGGTCAGTAGGAAGAAGAGATGAACCCCATCTTGACTATCCACTTCTGAGGATAGTGCCCCAGAACTGAGGATACCACATTTGGCCTGGGGGAATAGGCACCGAAACACCATCAGACATTCAGAGAGACAGGGATGTTTTAGAGGGAAGCTTGGGCTGAATAATCAGATTAGCTTTCTTTGGAAGCAGAGCTAATGTAAGAACTGAAGACAATCTTAATAAAAACATAATGAGGGCTCTTAAGAAGATGTGCTTAAAGAACAAATTAGAGTTTTTGGAACCAAAAGAAATTCTTAATTTAAAAATTTTTATTAGGAAATGCAGAAATTGGATGTGTGTGTGTGTGTGTGTGTGTGTGTGTATGTGTGTGTGTTGTGTATGTATGCACATATGTGTATATGTGTGTATACGTGTGTATATGTGTGTGTGCCCATGATCTCACAATCCTGACAATCCCATAAAATAGTAATTACGTTATCCATTAGCTTTTTCCTTATAAATTCAACAAACATCTCTAATTCCTTTCATGTCCCCCATTTTAATCTTTCCCCCTCAGTAATCTTCATTACTTGCTTCTGAACTCTTAAACCTCTTTAAACACTCTTTACAACCACAACCAATTTAATCATCCAAGCCAAGCCACTGTATTCCATGTGAGGTCAAGAAACAAGGGCAGAAACTCCCATCTCCCCAACTTCCAGAGGAACCCTTTACAGTTAGCACCCACAGACGTAAAGCAAAACCCAGGTCCACGGGGCAGCCTCAGTGCTCGAGAAGTGGGCTCCTACATGGTTTCCATCTTTCTGCACATGTCTCTTCCTTCCTGAGACTTTCTTCTGTCTCACAGAGTTCACCTGGAGCATTTGTCTTCACAGTGTCCCATTCAGCCTTCATTAAGGAAAGGAGCAGGAAACACACCCATGAGCTCACGGAGATCAGACTCCTGTTATCCATTCGCTTTGATGAAGATCTCCTTTGGAAAAAGTTCAGTGTTCAAAGTAGTACATTCACTCACGATACTGCTTTTTGTGATTAAAAAAAAATCAGAAGGATCCATATCCGTTCCCGAGAGAAAGGGAAGATGCTAATGCCGTTAAGGAGCTATGCAGCCACACCCCTGAAAGCACTCCTCGTGATGCTGCCTCTGGCCTTTTCTTTCTGGATGGAGGTCTCCATTAGTGGAAGAAAAGGAATAAGAGGGGAGAGCTGGAGAAAGGGTGCTGCACAATTGCGTGCTAATAGACTCTTCTCTTTCCCCACAACAAAGGAAACTGCAAAGTGGCCATTTGTCTCCAAAGCTAGGTGTCCACCTTATTCATGATTATTAGATTACCTTTCTTATTACAAAGATTTTTTCATGGACAATTTTGTACATGTATATAATGAATTGTAATCATTTCCAACTGTCTTAATCTTCCTCTGCTCGCACTGAAATTCCTTCTCCTCTCAAATCGCCCACCTGCTTTTTTGTGTTGTGAGTGGTGTTCATCCACTCAGTTTAATAAGAGCTGCTTGCATAAACACGACTGTAGACTCTTGGAACAAAAAAGAACCTTAAAGAATTCCTAGTTTTAGTCTTTGAACCAATCAGAGAACTATGACGACAGCTTAGTTAAGTTGGGTCACTCGTCTGAAGCCATGTAGCAGCTTGATTATAATGTAGGAACAGGGTACTGGCTTCCTCAACCAGGATCGTCTTTGCCAACCAGTTCTCCTGTGACAACACTCTCATGGTGGGGCTTTGTTACAGGGTTTTCTGTGCTCACTTTGCTGCTTTAAATCCAGAATCCATGTTCTAGCTCAGGGCTCCAGGTGAAAGAGTAAAGGTGAGTGAGTGCTCATGGTTTAATCTAAATGCCCAGTTGGGGGTGAGGTAGGTGAGCCAGCAGTCCAGTGAACCTTTACCCCATCCCCCACCCCCACGTCTCACATTGGCTAACCTGCGGGCTGAACCTGATTGCTCTGTTCTCTAATTACACTGACTTCTCCAATCCTTACACTGACTTCTCCAATCCAGGGAATCAACTGCTACAAACTCCAAAGCAGGAAAGCTCAGGAAGCCATAGTCACATAGTTCAGCACTCGCCGAAAAAAGCAGGCAATGGGTCCCAATCAGGATCAGGGGGTATCACTGTAAGGTGCCCCAGGGTAATGTGCTAGAGCCATGGACTAGCTGCTCGGAAGGAATTAACACTTACTGAAGCAGATGAACAGCAAAATACTGGAGAACTTCCCGTAGATAACAAGTGGGTTGCAGTGTTGAATAATGCTCCACAGTAGACCACAAGAACCTACAGCTTCTATTATTTCTCTTCAATATTAAACCTTTCGTGTTCATGCTTGTTATCAATCAAAAATTAATGCAGGGCACATACACACACTTTGCACCAACTAGGACAGACCTTTGTTACTGTTGTGAGATTTCAGGGCCCATGGGCACTGATCACCGAGTAACAACGTTTTATGATTGTGATCTAAGGAAGACAGAATGGTTATGAAAATATTTTCTAAGCACAGGCAAATGGCGTTCCTGCAGGCCAGGAGCTGAGCGGTCCTTCTGATTGCAGCCTAGAGATATGATTAGACAACATGGTTTTCATAGCACCCACCCTCAAACCGTCTCTGGAGGCAAACAGAACACTGTCTTACTTAAGGGATTCAATTTGGCGACATGGTCATCCATGATACTGTTGTTTCAGATTAATTAACAGTCCTTTATACTTTCATATTACATTTGAGAACTATTTAGATTCTATTGTTATGTAACAAGTTGGCTTGTCTGCAAAAAAGTAGTGTGAATTAAACTGATAATAGAAAGAATTCAAATGAATCTAGGAGACTTGGAAAGAATTCTTGTGCTCCTTTGAGAGAGGTCAGTATATGAAGACCTGACTGCAGAGTCCACTGTGAACCACCTGAAAAGAGGTTCAAAGCCCTTTGGCAGCAGATGCACTGTTGGGCTACGAGAGCTAAATGACTGCTGTCCAATTAATGACCACACTGGCTTGAAACAAAAGGGGGAAATGTTCTCTTCTGTGGCTCCCTAGTGGTTGGCTGGCCAGGATGTGCTTTGCTGATTGCACTGGGCTCACCAGAGGGACTGTGAATAGGAATAAAGGCATCAGGCCCCTAAGCACTCTGTCTTTTGCTACAAGCAAACTCTGGTCCTAAGAACATGAACATTTGTCCTTGGGGAACAGCATCATCTCAGAGAAGCAGAAAGTGGAAAACTCTTTGGGAAAAAAAGAAAAACAATTCTACCTTGTAATTCTGTGCTGTCTTTGAGTAATAAAAGATGAAGAGCAGGCTCCAGTGGAATCTGGTACAGAGATTGGCATCATGACTCAGACAACTCCATCAAAAAATGACTCCTTCCTCTGCCTTGCAGTGGCCCTTGCCAGGCTACTAGTCGTTTTGGACTTGCTTTCTTTGGAGGGTATATTTCCCTTGCTCATGAGCTGCGATTTAGAGTCAGAAACCGGCATGAATTTATCTTCATGATTTCCTGCCACTCAGCTCTGTTTAAAGTTCTGTTTCAGAGGCGTCCCAAGGCATGGATTTGGTTACTTGACATACCTCATTTAAGTGAGATACTGTCTTTTGCAATAGGCTAATCTCACTACCATAGCTTCTGCAAGGCATTATCCACACTGTGGCACATGTCAGAAATTCTTTCTGGTTGAAGGCTGAGTAATACTCCCTTGGGTGGATATACCACTCTTTGCTGCTCTATTTACCTGTTAATAGGGGTTTGGCTTGCTCCTGCCTGTTGACTCCTTTGGTAAATATTGTCTGCTTCTGTGAGCATGGTTGTATGCATACCTTTTGAAATCCTACTTTTGGTCTTTTGATATGCGTGTAAAAATACAGTTTCTGAATTGTATAATAGTTCTGTTTTTTTTTTTTCCCCACTGTTTTCTTCGTGACTGCCAAACATCATTTAACCTTCTCTTCAGTGGTCCATTTCGCAGAAATACTTGACTGATTTGTATGTCTGTCTACCTTTGTGCCAATCCTACACTGTTTTTAAACCGAAGCCAAGTCAAGTTTTCTTGGGAACAGCATTGTGATGGGAATGTGAGAGCTGTAGCCAAATGTGAGTGGATTTGAAGAGGTGGAGGCAGGAGGATGGTTCTCATTTGATCGGGATCATTCTCGGGTATTTATATTAAATTTGTTCTTCCACAACTTCACATACATTTATAGCCCTGCACACCCCCATCCCTTCCCACCATGCTATCTTCCCTCCCTACAAGTCTTTCTGCACACTCATGTCCTTTAATATTAGAAGGCAGTTTGGCAAGATGTCCACCTAGCAAAACATCTACCCTGCCCCAATGGCCCATGACTCGAGAAAAGGGGTTTAGATCACAGGTATGAATTTCCCTAGCCAGCAGGGAAGACGTTCTCTGACGTGACCCACTGTCTTTAGGCAGAGCCATCTATGTGGACTTAGGTTTGGAACTGTCCACTGGTGCCTGGGTCACTGGTGGATACACAGTTGAGTACAGTGGCGATCTCTTCACCCAGAATCCATCAGTATCCAGTAGTTTAGCAGGGCCCATGCTGTTCTGAAAGCCAGACTTTAATAGTAAGTTTTAATACTTGACTTGATAGAAATATGATGCATCAACTTTGATCTCTTCCAAGATTGTTTTGGTTATTCAGGGTTCCTTGTTAGGTCTCCCAAGATGGTGGTCCAAGACTCTTGGAACTTAGAACATGTGTCGATACCAACATGTTTTATAATTCTCACCCTACCCTTGAACCCACAGGACTCTGATCCCTGAAGGGAGATTATGCACATCATTTATCTTTACATAGAGCCATATATGTATACAATGGTACCAAGCAGAGACTCAGTAAAAGCTCATTCAGTGACTTCTTGTTCTGGGAAGTGAATAGTGTGACAGAAGAGCTGACCTCCACTCCACAGTCTTCATCAGCTGCCTGGGTGACCTTGGGCAAGCCATCTAAGGTCTACAGGCCTCTGGTTCTTCATTTGTGAAGTGAGCCAGGATGGCAGATGATCTCCAAGCTCCCTCTTATCTCTGACATCTTATTATGGCCATTTGTGCAAAAAGATAGCTGTAATTATTAAAATAAACTCACTGTCTACAATATGCCAGGAAATCAGAGACAAATCCAAATGTATCTAATGATTTGGGCTCCATGATCCATGTTTGTTCTCGAGAGGAACCATTTTTCTCTCGTTGAGCTTTTCTAATATTGAAAATTCACCCTTATACAGAAGCAAATGCCTTTTGTCATTTATTTGAGTTAAGTACACAGTTTTGCTTACCGATCCAGTTTTCAAACATAGTCTGTGATACTTCTGTTCCTGCTTAGAGGCACAAAAGGATGTTTTCAAAGAACATGTGTGGGAAGCCGGCATAACCACTGAGCTAAGATGGCACCCAACTTAGTGCCAAACCTTGTAACCCCATCCTGTTTACTAAGACTTCTGAAAACAGCAAGCTGAGTCATCCGCTCCTACCACATGATCTGAAACGTCATATGGCCTTACCATAGTGTTAGCCACTTATCTGTTGTCCTGCCTGCGCATGAAACTTGTGCTAGGGGCGGGATGATGCTGATTGGAGAGCAATGAGTGGAGAGAGATGATGAAAGAGGGTCTGGATATATATTGAACTGCCTGAATAAAGGAAGCAGAGAAAGCTGCGAGAGATCTGTTGGAGAACCTACCTTGGTGTGAGTGTCGTTATTCCCACTCTTTGCTGGTCAGAGATTGGGGTCGCGGCAAACATGGTATTTGTTAAAAATAGTATTTGGCATTTAACATGTCATAATTTATGTCATAAACAATTTTGGAAAACAAAACAGTATCTAAAATGAACTCTTCTTATTTGTGTGTTCCTTTTCCATCTTTACCCATATTTTACATAGTCTAATTTTATGTCCCTGTATTTTCATACAGCATACCACCAGCAAATTGTATTGGTTCTGTATTGACACAACTGTACTTATTTTTCTATTGGCAACCACTTTGACTAATTTGTTTATCTATGTATTATTAAAAATTCTGTAGCAGATCTCTTCCTTTAAGCAGAATCCTCTGTACTTTGCCTCAATAGTAATATTGATAATTCTGTTGTTAACTTTGGAACATATCCACAAGAACTATCTTATTAGAATATAGTCTAAATACCCCATGCTCTATATTTTATTATGAGTTTTTAAATTTTTTTGAGACAGAGCTTCTCTGTGTAATCTTGGCTGTCCTGGAACTTGCTCTGTAGACAAGGCTAGCCTTGAACTCAGAGATCTGCTTGCCTCTGCCTTTCCAGTGCTAGGATTAAAGATATGCACCACCACTTTCCTGATGAAGATTTAAATATTTTTCTTCAATACTTCTAATAAATTTACTTGTGCCATGTAACAGGAATGCTTTTTAGCACTTAGTAAATAAAAACTAAAATACAAGCAGCAGGCACTTAATCAGGTCAGAGTTGAATTTTCTCATATAATAAAAAGTCTCATGGAGTGGATGTCCTGCATTGGGGATGTCACAATAAAGTCTTTCCAGACCAAGGGCATCTACCTACTAAATGGTGTCTATCCCCATGTCTACAGGATGGCTACCACAAGCTCTCTAAGCTTCACGCGGGGATTAGAGGGGAGAATCGGATGCTATCTCTGTGTTCTGATCCAGGTTTGTTGGTTGGTTGGTTTGGTTGTCAGCTCTGTTGTCCAGAATGATGGGGAAGTAAGCAGATGTAAGTGACTGTTAATTTAAACGGCTGCCATGTTTGCCACATGCGTGTAAAAGAAATAGGAAAGAGAGAGTTTTGGTTTTACTTTAATTACATGGCAAACACAAAGATACTATCAAATTTTGTCTGTGTTTGAATCCGTAGCATAGTGTTCATATAGAAGAAACCCTAGAAAAGTCAATAACAAAAAGAAGAGTTCAGTGTGTGACCCCTGAAAATTAGGGTGGGTTCATTGAAAATCAAGACCGGGACACTTTCTTTGATAGGATCAGGAGATACAACAGAAAGAGAATCTCGTGATTGAGCTTTGCATGAAAACAGAAAAATATGTATTCTTCTCGTGAGCTCTCTCTGACAGAAGCCTAGACAAACGTGTGTGTGTGTGTGTGTGTGTGTGTGTGTGTGTGTGTAGCTTATAGAATAAATACAAGTTAAAGAAACAGTAGAACACAAACACTTCAGAAATGGACTTATGGTAGCTTAATTGAGAGGATAACAACCTTAGACCAGAGCTGAGAGGGACTGCTGTTGAGATCAAGTCTGGGCTCAAGCTGAAGTTGCAGGGTAGAACCCAGCTGTGAGGTAAAAGAGCAGGGCCAACAGGATGATGGGTGGGCAATCAGGTTGGAAGTTACTCAGCCTTGCTGAAGCTCTGGGGACCATCAGGTGTTCTCTGCCTCTGTGTCCTTGATGCACACTGAATGCCAAGTCAGTGGGGACATGTGGTCACAACTCTAGGCATTGTGGGCTTTATGGGGTCCAGGTGAGGAAGTCACTCTTTCCTTGATCCAGTGGGTATAGTAAGTTCTTGGTTCTGGTTTCCCCTATTGATTTTAATATGTTCCTGTGCCCTTGCGGACTCATTTCAGCTTGATGAATTTATAGGGTGCCTCCCTTTCTTCGCTGAGGAGTAAGTTATTTATCACTCGGTGCTGCCTGGGTGGCACCAGACAGAGGGTGGCACCAGACAGAAGGTGGCACCAGACAGATGGTGTGGTTGGTAGGCCCACCCAAGGGCTGTAGTCATCCCTCTTCCACAAAATGGACTCAAAAGCTGTTTGCAAAGTGGCGTCTCCCAGGGCACGGCACAAACAGTACACTGTTTTAGACAATATGGTTTAATGTAGAGCAGAGCCCGATCACAATTCACTGAAGTGCAACTTGGGTCTTCCTTCTTGCCTACTCTTATTACTCTCTCCATTATTGTATTATATCATCTGTAGGAGTTTCACCTGATCCCAGCAAAGGCTGGCATCATGCCTTTGAAACTTCAGAACTATGAGTTAAATGAGCTGTTTTCTCTACTGTATTTGCCTGCTTTGGGTATTTAGTTATAGTAATGCCACACAGATAAATACAATTTCATTGCCTCTTAATTTCTAAGTTCTAGGATTGTAATTCTACATTGCATTATATTGTGATATTGATATCAATATAGAGTTTAGAGATAAACAATAAAGGAAAAGTTGTGTTTTAATAATGAGGTGTTTCTGTGCGTCAAGTTGAGAAGGAGTTAATTATGCTGGCTACTTTCATATCAACTTGACACAAATTATAGTCAGTTAAGAAAACGCTGCCACAGACTGTGGGGAGCCTCTAGTGCATTTGCTTGATTAATGATGGATGCAAGAGAGCCCAGCTCAAAGTTACCACCCCCGAGCTGGTAGCCCAGGCTGAGAAAGCCATGAGGAGCAAATCAGTAAGCAGCATCCCTCCATGGTCTCCGCGTCAGTTACTGCCCTTCTTGCTTGTATTCCTGCCTTGAATTTACTCAGTGATAGAGTGTGACCTGAAAATTGTAGGATGAAATAAAGCCTTTCTTTTCCAAGCTACTTTGGTCACGGTGTTGTTTCACAGCAATAGAAACCACAAAGACTGCAAGCTTTGTCTCACAAACACATATTTGCACGTATTATTTTTCTTTCATTTCAATTTATGTTTATTATTTCTCCAAACAGCTGCTACAGTTAGGACACAAATGCTTGTTAAACTGTTGTCACCCAGCAGTCTAATAGCACATGCGTTGGATTCTTCACAAATGTTGGCCTAGAGGTGTCAGCAGAAATAATTATCAAGTATTCTGTGTAAAATTATGGAGTAGCACTGGGGTTCCTGAGATGTGTACAGAGATGCTTAAGTTTCTCTGGTGAATTTGCAAACATATTGCAGGGTGTATTTGAGTTTTGAGGGCAGAGGACCCTGACAGTTGACATCTGTTAACTTGCATCCTAGCAGCATAAGGTATTTGAAGTTTCCATGCTACATCTTGCCATATTCCTTCAACAACTTATGATTACTAAGTTAGATTTTGGGTGGTTGCTCAAATAAAAAGACAATGAGGGAAAAAAATCAACATGGAATAGAAAATGAGGGTGGTGCCATCCAGGGAGTACCAGGTATAAGAAGTGTCTGCTCTTCTAGTTTCCATAAATAAATAAGAAATTAGAAAGAAATGCAAGGGCTGAAGAGATGGCTCAGGATTTAAGAGCACTCGTTGCTCTTTTAGGGGACCTGGATTCAGTTCCCAGCACCAACATGACGTCTCACAAATATCTGTAACACCATCTCCAGGGGTTCTAACACTCTCTTCTGGCCTTCTTAGGCATTGCACACATGTGATGTATAGAGATATGTGCAGACAAAATACCTATATACATAATATAAAAAAGCAAATAAATATTTAAAGGAAATGTACATATGATTTTGTTTAAATTTATGCGTGTTATTTTTTTTAAAAAACAGCTAAGACACAAAAGCTTGTTAAACTTTTATTTCCCAGCTGCCAAATAACACATGCATTAAGATCTTTATGAGTATTGGACTAGAGTTATGAAGAGAAATAATTACTAAGAAAACTGTGAAGGTTTGTGGCTTCTTCCTGTAGAGGACTAACTAGTATAGTATAGTATAGTATAGTATAGTATAGTATAGTATAGTATAGTATAGTGAGTAGGCTAAGCCTGAGTGAGGGACAGAGCCCAGATGGTGGAGTAGAAGAAGAACAATTTCAGGGAAACTGGCATGGCCTTACAGACTTAGTGAAGAATTCAGACATCATTTTGTGGAACATTACACATACAGTTCCAGAAAAATCTCTCTTCCTTCTCCCCCTTTCCTCCTTTCTTCCCTTCTCTACCCTCTTCCCTCCCTCTTCCCCTTCTGTTCACCTTCCTTCCTTCCTTCCTTCCTTCCTTCCTTCCTTCCTTCCTTCCTTCCTTCCTTCCTTCCTTCCTTCCTTCCTTCCTTCCCCTCTTCTCCCTCTTCCCTACCCCAACCTCTTTCCTCCCTCCTCCCCACTCCCTCCTTCCTCACTCTTGCCTGTCTTAGGTATTTAGGTATAGTAACTTCCCTCCTTTTTCACTCCTTCCTTCTGTCTCTGTCACATACATATTTTTTAAAGCTCTATTACTCTTTTTTATCTATAAATAAGCAAGAACTTCAATATGTACATGCTTGTGCAGCTGCTTTTACAAAACACGATCCCGTATTATTACGTGGAAATTCTTGTTTACTTATTTCGGGAATAATAGATTCATTGTCATCTGCCCTGCAGTTTTATAAGCTGTTAAATTTCTAGTCCCAGCACCTTCCCAAATGACTTAAAACAAAATACACATTTAACATTTTCTTCTTTTTCTACCACCACCACCACAACCACCTCTGCCTCCTCTTCTCCTTCCTCTCCTCCTTCTTTTTCCTCTTCCTCTTCTTCATCCTCCTCCCCTCCTCTTCCTTCTCCTCCTCTTTCCCCTCATCATCATCTTCTTCTCATCATCCTCCTCTTTCTCTTTTTCCTTCTCCTTCTTCTTTAAAATCAATGCCTGGAGACCCACCCTCTCACTCCCCCTTTTAAAGAAAGCCTGGGGCCAGTGAGAGGAGAGAATGGATCATCCTGTGGCACACATTTAACATTTTCTTCTCCTTCACCACCTCCTCCTCCTCCTTCTGCATGCACATGAACATACAGACTGGATAAAGAGGTAAGTAAACAAATATATGGGAAATAATGTAAAAGCAATCTTTAAAGTTGGAAGACCAATCTTGATAAGAGTTGGATGTTAACTGCTGCAACCGAAGAACAAAGAATAAAAGGAAGATAAGTTATGGAGCTTCTGCCAGGGGGTGGGGTCCAAAGGTAAGTTTTCAATTCATTTGAGGCCCAGAAACCAATGTTCCCATGCATCCAGCAATGCTCATGTTCTGTAAGAACTTACATCACTTAGAATAATGCATGCTTTCAGACAGAGTGTCCCTTCCTATGATTGGAATGCCTCTGTGCCATGTTGAAGAATCCCACCTCTCAGTAAATAAGAAGAAAAATATGAAACTGATCGAACAATGTCAACTTTGCTTATTTAGAAAATAAGTTGTCTAAAAGGACCATTGATCTTTCCAGTAATGTCTGAAAAGGTCCTTCCACTGAGAAACTGATTTTTCTTATACTTCAGTTGCCTGTGCCTCCCAGATGTCTCTCTGTCTTAATTTAGGGTACATTTGCACAGACCATGATTTTAAAACTCATTTTCTTTTGTTTAGCAGCCCACTGAAACACTTTAAATATGCAAATGTGCACCCTGATAGGTTGGGCTGGCTTTTCTATTAGCTTGGGAGACAGACTGTCTCCTGTTAGTACAAATTGATTAAATTATGAAAATTTTCAAGATTCTAGGTCTAGAACTGCTCGACTTTGCTTGAGCTCTACTGTTTTGCATTATATCTTTCTCTTTTCCATGTTTATGCTCACTTCAGCGTATACCAACAATCTCTCTGAGCATGAGTAGATATATTTATGTGTATGTGTATGTATATGCTAGTTTTCCCCATTAGTGGTAGCACACTAAACATTTTCCTTGGCCCTTATTTTCTTTTTAGGTTAACATTATTATTTTTTGAGATCATTTTATAATAATATAATTTCCCTTATTTCTCCAAATGGTTCCAGAGAATTTCATTCCTCATAGGAAATTAGTCATATATTAATGTTAATATAGAAGAATTACCAGGCTGTTTAAATATTATGAAAATTCCTACTAACACAACAGATGAAATTTTCTAGATGGGGATTGTTGGTTTAGTTAGGAAACGCTTTTTTTTCTTCCTTCTATCTTTGTAGTAATGGTCTTGCTGTGTAAACCAGGCTGCCTGGAACCGGATACATAAACCATGCTAGCTGCCACACCCAGCCTAGGTAATACATTTCATATATTAGTAGATGTTAGCTAATTTCCCCAATTCACCTACCCACCACCTTCACCAACACTGTTTATTAGTAGATTATCCGAACAAGTGGCATTCTATAGTTCAGATTTGTGTTTCTTCCACAGGTCAAATTGAGCATATTTTGTACGTTCAAAACCAAATATACTTCTTTCTTGAGACTCAATGATAAGAGTATGATATGCATGCCTATCATATACCTGTGTGGTTTGTTTATGAATATAGGACATGATATAGCCTCCACACACACTTGGGAGGGACTGACAAGAAACGGTTACTGTGGTCCAAGCCTAGCCTGGTGGGAGTCTGCTGATATACACTCAACACATTCTGGAAGAGCCATCAATGGAGGCTTCCCGAGGAGACAGATCTGTAATCTAAGATCTAATGAAGGTGAAGGGGACAGCCTGGTGGACATTGGAGACAGATGGGGAGACCAGCAGCCTCCAGTGGGCAAGAATGAGTATAGACAGAGCAGAGGGTAGATGAGATTTGCGTGTAAGTCAGCTCTGAATGAAACTGTGATGTGGTGGGAGGGGAAGTGGGCGTGTCCTCCACGCACTGGAAAGACCTCGAGGGATCAGCTAGCGACCACAAGGACAAAGGAACTTGACCCTAAGAGAGCCACTCCATTAGCAATATTTAAAAAGTGGAACGGTGACATGACAGAATGGTTTGGGAAGGTATGGCTACTGAGGAAGGTGAGCCAGGAATTCAGGGCTGTTGGCATTTAATCGAGATAAGATGTTTGTGGATCTTGCCATAAAAGCAGCTGAGGGTCCCCTCTGAAGAGGGTGTACACTGCCCTAGAATGATTAACCTCCTCCACTAACTAGCCTGGTTGTGAAGAAAGTCACTTGAAAGATGCTAGGGAAATCCAGATATGTGTGTGTGTGTGTGTGTGTGTGTGTGTGTGTGTGTGTGTAGTGCTGATCCCCAACAGGTAGTCCTTTTCCCTTTCTCCCTGAAAAAGTCCCTACCCTGTTTTATATAATGTACATGTGAGAGGAATTGCACACCGTGAGATCTGGGCTAGACTCGAGATTCCTTTGCTCAACCTCCTAATTTTAGGGCAAAAGAAGGCCATCTTTACTAGCACATACAGCTACATAGGTAGTTTGGTTACTTGCACTTACTGTTGAGTATAGATCTTTCTTGCGTTTTCTGACAGCAGAGATTTCCTGGGTGAAAAACATCTAATTTAGAAAATGATCTGTCTTAAACACTTCGTTGCCCATCGTTCAAATCGCACAGATTTCAATAGTCTGAGAAACAAAAAACGGAGAGAGCAGACATTAAATTTCTCCAGTGCAGTAGGTTTCAACCTTGGTGTCTGAACCGGTGGAAGCCCCTTCCTGGGCTAGCTCCTTCTCTCCTCCTCTTGTGAACCCTTAGCATAGGAACCCACAGCACGAGGTGCTCGCTCGGGTCCTCACTTCTGCTCTCAACCTTCTGCTTCACCAAGGATCCTGTGATCCGATTCAATCTAATTAACAGCTGTTCAGGGAGCATCTCTAAGCTTTTAGAAGGCACCAAGCAAGGATCTAGGAGCGGGCGTTTATGGGTGAAGATGTCCCGACCGACCCTCTCCTTGAGAAGAAGCAGCTGGAGATTAAATCTAGCCCATTCCAAAATTCACATGGTTAAGGAATCCCTTCCAAGGTTCCTACTAGTAGTGCTCCAGATACACCCTTCCCCTCCAAAGGTCCCCCACGTCTGGAGGTTACTGCTTGGCGCTAGCTCTGATGCTGCAAGGAGGTGACGGACAAAATGCTGCCTTGGGCATCTGTCATCAGTGGACTGGACTAAGCCGTGCTCATCAGCTCATCAGCTGCTGTCAGTGCTCCTGGGTCCGAGTCCGCTTCCCTTGTGCGCTAACCAGGGCGCGGCAACCCGGCTTGCCTCCAAGTTTCCCCGGGCACTCTCCTTTCCTGATGACCAGTGTTCGTCCTCAGCGTCCTAAGCCCCGCGGCTCCCACCCTCTCTCTCCTCCACTGCGGTTCATTGCCTGCAGGCAGAGTTCAAGTTCAGTCTTGGCTTTTGCTCTGGATTTAGAAAAAGGAGAAGGGGTGGGAGAATTGGAGGGAGCCGGCTGGTCGGGCGAGGCCGAGGGGAGGCGGAGAGAGGTGGCCTCTGATTGGTTGGGGAGGGGGAGTGGAGGCACGGAGTTTCCCACAATGCCCCGGTGCGGTGCAGCCGCGGATGGATGCTGCGGGAAGGGGCTGCCATTTGCTGCCCCTGCCAGCGGCGCGCGGACCTGCCCGCGCTCCCGCCGCCTCCAGCGCCCTCAGCCCGACCGGCCTCTGCAGCGGCACCGCCTTGGCTTCTTTCGCGGCCGCCGGAGCGGTCGCCATGAACCCCAGCTCCTCGGCGGGAGAGGAGAGAGGGGCGACGGGTGGCAGCAGCAGCAGCGGAAGCGGCGCCGGGAGCTGCTGCCTGGGCGCCGAGGGCGGCGTGGAACCGCGGGGTGCAGGGGCAGCGGCTGCTGCTGCCTTGGAGGATCCCGCGGCCGCCGGACAGAAAGAGAAGGAAGAGGCGCTGGAGGAGAAGCTGAGGGACTTAACTTTCCGGAAGCAGGTCTCTTACAGGTAGGCGCGGGAGCTAGCGAGACAGGTGCCGCCCAGGGCGGGGGACACTTGCTCTAGCTCCAGAGAGGCACTTTTGTAGAGTTGGTGTTCAGTCTCTCTCTCTCTCTCTCTCTCTCTCTCTCTCTCTCTCTCTCTCTCTCTCTAACCTCCGTGGCTTTGCTTCTATGTCTGTCTGTCTATCTGCCTCTCTTTCCTCACTCTCTCTCCTGGGGATATGTTGTTCTCATCCTTTAATTCTGGGTTGAAGGGAAGAAGTGGGGTGCCCCAGCTTCTTCTGTAACACTCAGAGAAGGCTGCACTTGTAACAGAAGAAAACACTAAGGTCAGAACAAGATCAAAACCACATCTGTGAGTGTATGGGGTGCAGACCCAGACATGCCCAGTTAGAAGAGTCGCCAAAGTTGTCCCTAGGCTAGTGTCATCTCCAGCACTCCCCCTTCCTTGTAGAGTTCACTGGGTGAGCCTTGGGCACTAACTGGATGGCTGAGATCTGTTCTGACAGGCAGCAAAGAACAAGCTATACAGAATAGAAATCCTTATGGGAAGTTCCTGTCTGTTAAAAGACTAGTGAGCTATGGGTATCTTCTTGTAGGTATGTAGGTATGTCAGTGGGTGTTGGTGTTACATGCCTGTGCGTTCTCTCCCTCTCTCAGTGTGGACAGCCTACTCCCAGGCTTACTCCCACCCCACTGTCCCCAGTTCCAGTGCCGGTGAGAAAAGATCACACTGGCACCTGAGGCTGGATGTGTCTTTGACACTAGGACAGTGTACGATGAATGTCCACCCCATTATGCTTTGAGAAGCCCCAATTGTGTCAGGATCCAAACCAAAGAGAAGATTTAATAGGTTCCCTACACTCCTCTCCTATCCCCAGGCACGAGAGACAGCGCAGAGACCACCCTCACTGGTGGTTTTTAAAAGTTGAGGCCATAAGCAGCTTCTTGCTGGGTTTCAGAGAGATACTGGAAAAGGGGGGGGGAGGTCAAGGAAAGCATCTTTGGAGCCCTCCTCTTTTTTGGGTTATCATTCTCTTGTAGAAAAACCATCTAAAGTATTAAGCCTGTCACACCATGTGCTGTTATGTAAGCAAAAGCAGATGACAGAGGTGTGTGGGTTGCGAGGGTGTGCTCTGTTTATGGGGGTAGGTGTGTGAATCACTGGGATACCCACAGGCATTGCCTGGACTGGAGGCCCTGTCATCAGGGCATGTGCTCTGTGTCTAAATGCCGGTTTCTGCTGATTCCTAAATGGTCTCCGTAGCCAGGTGGTTGCTGCTGCATCGATCCCTTTGCTTGCATTTTGCTCTCCTTGCGCGGAGGGGGTTTCCCACCTGAGTTGTCCTCTTAGTTACTCACACAGATCAATTCCAAATAGATCTTTTTATATTTTCGGTTTCTAAAAATAGGCAGGTAGGGAGGAGTGGGGTAGGTCTAGGGAGGTAGGCTAGGACACAGGCAGTTCAGTCCTACTTAGGATGGTCTGTCTGGCTCTTAGGGGAACAGGGACTATATTCAGCCTAATTTAGGAGCTGTAAGTTGAGGGGGTGTTATCACGTGAAATACATTATGGGTCTGGGCTTCTGGGCTAAGAGAAGCTCCTGGGTCATTGGTATTCATGAGACTCCTCATTGGATAGGGCTGCGAAGCCAGAATTTGCAAGGGAAATCACTTCAGCTTGCCTCTTGGCAGGGGTCATTCTCTGAGGCTCTCTCCTGGAAAAAGCATAGAGTTGGGGCTGTAGCTTTCTGGGTGGAATGTTCCCACAGGCACGTGGAAGTGTTTTCTTCGTCACAAACAGACCTAGAAACAGGAGCAGTTGTTGCAAGAGAGGAAGAGTACACCGACACTGGCCTATCTTGAAAGCCACTGTGGTGGCTTTTATTTCTTGGATGCTGTTTCTTCTTGAATAAAGCTTCACAGTTTCCAAGGCAAGTGACACTTGGCACACACAGCACCTCAGGTGGCTGGTCAGATGGCTTGCAATCCCCAGGTGAATAGCCTCCACTCTCTGTGGGTGATGATGGCTGTCACACTCCTCAGGTGATGCTTGCACACCAATACCTGAGAGCTGCTGTCTCCAAGTTTTAGTCATTGACCCTTGAACTCATAAACTGCCCAGCCAAAGCAAGCCAGGCAGTCTGGAAGGCCAGAAGGGCAGTGGGTAGTGATCTCACCTGGCGGGTGTTAGTCCAGGGTAACCTCTGTTTTTTATTTGTTTTAAGAGTCATAGAAAATGGTCTTTCTGTTGGCCTTGGTGGCCCTTTGTGCTGGACTCCGAGGTGGCAGTGGACCCGATGGTCTTGAAAGGATTCTGGGCACGACTTAGCATGGGAGACTTGTGGGAGGTAGTGGAGTGGATTCAGGAAGCCCTTGGGGGAATAGATTCTATGCAGAAGTGTGTAGCTAGAGTAGGAGGTACAGCTTCTATGTAGGGGATCATTTGAGGTGGTGGTGTGGAGATCTGCAGGCAGGTGGAAATGCCTTGAAGAACACGAATATTTGTAGAATGAAAGTTGGTGTAAAGAAGGGGGCTTTGGAGGAGTGTGCTTGTGAGTGTGTGTCAGTGTGTGTGCATGTGCGTGTGTGTGTGCGTGTAGGGGGGTCTCATCTGCTTCTCTTGTTGCTAAGGAACATATAAGCTAGAGTTTAAAAATAAATGAAGAGTGGGTGGGCATATGCAGTGACTCCTGTCTTTTTAGGAACCAGAGCCCTTTACAAAAAAAAACCTTTAAATAACCATTTCTGGAGGCAGATTATTCATTTTGCTGACTTTTTACTTTGTAAAGTCAAATAAACTCCTTTACATACCCGTAGATTTCCCCCCATTATCTTTTCTTTCATTGGCTGTTCTTTTGGGGGGATGATTTTTCCCATGAGAATTTTTTCTTTCTTTCAGAATCTGCACCCCAAGAGCAAATAGTTCCTGTAGACTGTAAAGCTAAAGGTTTTAGCAGGCAAGGCAATGAATCTGGCACTTTTCTGTTAAAATTACTACTTCCTTTTTCTTTGCAAATAATGGTATTGCAACAGATACATATATATACATAAAGGACTATATAATATGTAAGTAAGGACTCCTTATTTTAACTGATGTAAGAATTCTCATTTAAGTGAATAAAAAGGAAAGAAAACCCAGAAAGACAGAGAAGGAGAGAGAAAAGGCAGTTGGTATTGACTGTGTTCTATTTATCAGGCAACACTGTGGAAAGTATTTTAGCATATTGTTTCTTTTATGTGTGCATGCGTGTGTGCCTGTGTGTAAGCATGAGTGTGGGAATGTTTGTGGGTGCATATGTATATGTGCAGGTACATGTGGAAGATTGGAGTTGACATTTTTTTTTAAATTGCTCTTAATTTTATTTATTGAGACAGGGTCTTTGAACTGGGAACCTGCTGATTCTGCCTAGTCTAGCTAGCCAGCTTGCCCTGGGAATAACCTTGTCTCTGATTCCTAACTTCTGGGATTACACATGGCCACCAAACCAGGGCATCTTCTAAGTGGAGCTTAGATGTCAAATCACGATGGCCAGGTGGACAAGAGCTTTATCTACTGAGCCTTCCCCTCACTCTTGTATGTTCCATCTTATTTGAGCTTTATGGTGGTTCCATGATGTGATTATTACTATGTCTGTTTTAGAGAAAGTGAACCTGAAGCTTGGGGCTTGGACTAGAGGCAAATCTGACTCTAAAGGACTTTCTTTAGACTGCATCTTTCTGGTTGTTTCGTCAAGCATCTGTGCTAGGGTTGAACTCTTTGCATGTGTGTATATGGGTACCAGTGTGTGTGTGTGTGTGTGTGTGTGTGTGTGTGTGTGTGTGTGTGTGTGTGTGTGTGAGAGAGAGAGAGAGAGAGAGAGAGAGAGAGAGAGAGAGAGAGAGAGAAAGAGAGAGAGAGCACTGATTTTTCACCTCATACATAAGATGATTCAGGTTTCAGGTTTATCTTTCTTTTCTTTGTCTTTTCCTTTTTCTTTTTCTTTTTCTTTTTCTTCTTCTTTTTCTTTTTCTTTTTTCTTTTAAAAATTAGACAGGGTCTCTGCATGGCTCTGGCTGTCCTGGAATTCACTATGTATACTCTGTAGAAAGGCTGATCTTGAACTCACATAGATCCACTTGCCTCTGCCTCCTGAGTGCTGGGATTAAAGGTGTGCGCCACCAAGCCCAGCTCGCCCTGTTCTTTCTTAAGTGCTTCATCCTTTGGGCTGAGGCTCCATGCCTTAGCCTCAATGGCTAGTGCCTTCAGAAACTCTCTACTATTTATTTCATAACTGGAAATGCGTATAAATTCATGATCTTCAGCAAATTGTTTGGTTTTGCTTCTGAGGACAAAACCACCTCCAAGACACCTGTTATCTCTATGAAGACACCCATGTTAGAAGTTTATGCACTTTTAAAATAATTTCTGCAGGTGCTGTGTAGGTGCGTGGAGGTTTGGTGCAAAGCTGCTGCCTTTTCTCTTTGGGCGACACACAGCAAAAGAGAAAGTACAAGCTTGCTTGTAAGGAGGCCTTGGCAGGTGCCATTACTTATGAATTTCCATGCGTGGACTTAACTTGCTTCATTTGAAAGTCAGGGTGATCACACTTGACCTTTCTCATGGAAAGTTTCTAGTACAGTATAGAAGCAAAGGCAAGGACTATGGAACTTCTTAGAGTAGACAACTGCTAGAAAGGGGGGTCTCTTATTCCTTAACTTTGATGACAACAACAGAGTCTAGTTGTCCCTTAGTGGCTGTGGGGGATTGGCTTCAGATTACTGTGCAGATAAGCCCCTTAGATAAACCAGCATCACATTCGCACATAACCTGCTGGCACCTTTTCATTAGCTTTGAGTCATCTCCATTTCTTAAAATATGCAATATGCAGAGCGGTGGTGGTGTACGCCTTTAATCCCAGCACTTGGGAGGTGGAGACAGGCAGATTTCTGAGTTCGAGGCCAGCCTGGTCTACAAAGTGCATTCCAGGACAGCCAGGGCTATACAGAGAAACAATGTCTTGGGGAAAAAAAAGCAATACAATGTTTAATGCAATCCAAAGAGTTGTCAGATACCATTAATGATAACATGGCATGCTCGGTCCAGAAATAACTAATTTTTTCCCAAATGTTTTCAATCTATGGTTAGTCTAGTCTATAATGGCAGGACCCGCAGACACAGAGGTCTCACTGTGCTCCCGTGTCCACACAAACAAGACTGTATTAGTAAGGAACAGCTGGGAGTTGGAAGCTAAACAGAGTAGCATGGTCATGTCTCTTCCTTGCTCTGGAGTTAGTAGCATACAGGGAACATTGTCTTCTGAATATCCGCGTGTAGCGTTCTTCTTTACAAAGCCAGTTTTAAGCATCTGTGCTGTTTCATACATTTGTTAGATACAAAGTTCAGGATGAGATGGAAACACTGCCGGTAACTTCATGTCTTCCTCAGTCATTATTTAAGCATTGCAGTGTTACCTTCCTCCGTGGGGACATATGCCAAGTGAGATTTCAGTGACCTGCTGCCCAGAGTGTGTCTGCTGAATTTCAGTGACCTGCTGTCCAGAGTGTGTCTGCTGAGACTCATCTCTGAGAGGTTAGATTTGATTTGTTTATGTTTTTTTTTTCTTTTACATGGGAGAATTCTCACTCTGAGCCCCATGGAGTTGGGTGCTGGAGAAGTGGAATAGAGCCTTGCTGGTGTTCAATTCTGTTGTGGCAACAGTGGTATTGCCTCATGGGGCCAAATTAAATTTGAGGAGAGCCAGCTCTTTCTAACACTCCTCTTTCTAATCTGAGAAAATGAGAACTCCCAGGGAGTGCCAACCTGGTCGCTGCACCTCTCTGTTCTTCTGGGCTGGGATCTGGGGTACTTGTTTTCTCTGCCACCCCAAGGCGTACTTGGAGTCAAAACCCCTTTGAGACCAGAGGCATCTGGAGAAGCCACTGTCACCTTTGGGCTTGACATGTCTTCTTGGGTTTACATTGGTTGCACAGATCCTGTGAGGCTGATGGATTTTTTTTTTCTGAGGTCCATTCTTGGGATAGCTGCTGCATCCTATCTTGGGATAGCTGCTGCATCCTATCTTGGGATAGCTGCTGCATCCAGGGGCATGTGAGCGCTTCTTCTGATGGATGCCAGAGGAAGGAAGGAATTTGCACAAAACAACAATAAACAAATACCAGAGGGAGATGAAATTTGCACAGAATAATGATGGAACAGACTAATTTCTAATTGAGCTGGATGGAACATATTGCCAGGCACAGCAAACCAGGGTATTGTGCAAGATTAAAGAAACACAATAACAAGCTGGGTCTGTTTGAGAGCAGTGCTCTCTTAGAGTCTCTTGCTTGTGTGCCAGCCAGCAGGCTCCCGATAAGGTGAGAGCTCTGAAGGCCCATGTTTGGGTCATCCTCATGTGGGTTCCTTCAGATAACTTGGTTAGGACTCAGATGACTTTGTTAATGATAGCCTGATCTAGGAATTAGATATGATAGTAGAGAAATTATGTATCTTCTTTGAGGCTCAACGTAGTCACTGTAAAATGGGGTCACAGAAGTATCTGCCCCAAAGGCTTAGAGATTAAGGGTGTTACATTATGTCCAGAACGCAACTGGGTTAGATGTCCAAAAGAATCTTGTCCTTCTTGATTGGTAGGTAGAAGACAAATATTTATTAAATGAATAAATTAATTGTCAACTTTAAATAAGCAGCCACTTTTGCCTCTTTCAGGTCCATTGTAAATACCGTTTTTCGTCTTCTGCCTTTCTCTCCTGTACACTCTGCTCAGCAGTCCAGAGCAGTGTTTCTGTCTGTTTACAACTTGCTTTTGGAGTACCTGCTCCAGCCATCTAGCCAGCTGCTGGAGGCCGGAGGAGGGAGGCAGAAGCGCTTCCTTACCCATCTATTTGCAGCTTGTCAGAGAAAAGGCCTTAATTTGCCTTCTGAGCAGTGCTAATTAGCTCTCCGGTTCTTTCTGTCTG
Organism: Mus minutoides; assembly: GCA_902729485.2. Taxonomy (NCBI): domain Eukaryota; kingdom Metazoa; phylum Chordata; class Mammalia; order Rodentia; family Muridae; genus Mus; species Mus minutoides. Next base: position 1,535,157 of record LR749807.1, on the reverse strand, counting down.
TCTTATGCTTTTCCAAGGGCAGCATTGATTTTTCTCCCCAGGGTATTTTCTGCCCATATTTCCTTCTGTGAGTAGAACTTTTAACCCAGCATTCCTGGGGACTGTCTGTCCATTCCAGCAATCTAGGCTGTGTGTGACTTCACACATTTTTTCTTTAGACCTATCTGAATGAAGTTCATGCGTGCATGTGTGTGTGCATTCGTGCATGTGGGTATGTGCCTGCACGTGTGTATGTGTGTGTGTGTAAGGTTACCTGAAGAATGTTTTTGCTCACTCTGTGACTCTAAGCTTTTGCTTTGTTTATAATCTGCTTAATTACAAAGTCTTCAAAAGAGTGACAACTACTCCTCATATATCCAATACAGCCCAAGAGAATGGCTTGTGAGTACCCCAACATCTCCAGTATTCAACGAGGTGTGGTCTCAACCCAGCTTGGATTATTCTAGACAAAAGTACCTCATTATGTCAGATGTATGCATGCTGGCTAAAGGAGAGGGGCTGTCATGAGGAAAGCCATAGGGAAAGGTCTTTGCAGGTAAATGCTCTCTCTTTCTAGTCCTGTGAGTTTTGTGAACTTTGAAATGGAACAAGAATCATTGTAAAAAAGAAATTTCCTGGTTCTTGCATCTAACAACCATGAGATTTGCTCAAGTGCAGACTTGCCTTTACATTTTTAGAATCACAAATAACTTTCTGATAAGAACTGATTCTGCCTTTCCTGCATGAATACTCTGGCTTTTGTTGGGTGTGGGGGAAGCACCCTGAGTTTAAAGGGGATAATCTCCTTCTTACTCTTTGGTCCCTCTGAGTGGTGTTGAAGAGCCCTGATTTTGAGCCTTACCAACTGGGGCCACATGGTTATTGATGCGACTCAGTGTGTTCTTCTGAAAAATCCTTAAGGCCTCTCTGTGCCAGACTTTCCCCTGTGTGTAGAATGTTCACTATGGTGGTGCTCACCCTGTAGGTATATCTGTAGTTTAAGTGAACTGATACAATGCTGGTCTTGTCCCCACAGAGCAGATGACATAGGTGTGTTTGCAAAGCTGGTGTTACCTATGTGGAAGTCCAGTGACATATCAAGGGAATTTATTATCATTCTTCAAAACATTGAACACTTGTCCCAGGTCAGTGATTGACAGTAAAGTGATTCAAATAATCGGAAAATGAGGCAGACCTACATTGAGGTACGAAAACCCACAGGCAATGTAAATTTCTCCTTTTCCATCTGGAATGGGTTAGAGTGGAGTTCATTTCTTACTAGGCTGTGAAAAGGGATTCTGCTGTTAAGAGGTCTGGAAACTGGATCAGGTAGCAAGGCAGAGAGCAGAGAAGCCAGGCGGTATCAGTGTACAGGGAGTCGGGGTGCAGTGACCCAGGTTCCCTGCTGTCCATCTGAGAGCAAGAGTCCCGACGTGGATGGCTGGATCAGCAGTGGAAGAGCTGGCAGTGTCAGAAGTAGGTGCTCAGATAAAGACAGAGCTGTCACCTATGACTACAGGACACAAAACAGTTCCCTCCTGCCTTGTCCTGATGATGTCCCCTTTGTTTACAGAGACAATGGCCAACTGGTCTCTCCTGACAATCAGAGGCTCTGGATTAGCTCAGAAATGGGAGACTCAACCTTCTGGGATGTTCAGTGAGCTCCACCAGGCCAAAGAACAGAATTTATGTTTAAAGAACCTTAGAAGGTTTTATTGTTGAGTGCACAACACCAGCTCAAGACTCTGAAATAAATGTTGGTGTGTAGGTGTAGGGGGTGTGTAAGGCGGATGGCTACTTTAGTGTATTTGTAGATTTGTAGGAAGTAGAAAGTAGATTCGTTAAAGGGACTGATATTTATTAAAGTGTGTGTGTGTGGTGTCAGATCTCTGAAAAAATTAATTTTTGCATGTGTGTGACTGAGTGTTCATATGTGAGTGTGTGCACCCATGCATGTTCTGGGTCGTGTTCATGTATGTGCAAGACTATGAGGACAGGTCTTGGTCTCCACTGTGCTTATTGAGGTATTGCCTCTCCCTTGAACCCAGGGCTTACCGACAGCTTGCTCTAGGAGTCTCTTGTTTCTCCCTTCTGAAATATAACTGAAATCATAAGGCGGCCATCATGCCTCCCTGGCATTTACATGGGCACTGGGGATCTGACTTCATTTTTGCACAGCAAGTGTTTACTGATTGAACCATCTCCCCAGCCTCCTGTAAAATTCATTTCTATTCAAAAAACTTAAAAGCAATTTGTTTTAGAGGTAAGAAGAGCTTTGCATGAGCTTGTGTGGAAGCCGGTAAGAGGGAGTTTTGTGTACCATTTTGAGAGGAACTTTTGGAACATTTCTTAGGCCAAAAGAACTAGAGATTTAATCACTGTGTGTGACTGACAGGTTTTGAGGCAAGCCACTCAGATGGAGAGCATTCCCTGTAGAGGGTTTTGATGGAAAAGCTTGATTAAAAATAGACTCACTCTTTTAAATTGACCCCTTGTCCTTGTAGAGTCTGAGCTGTGGCCTGTTCTTGTCTTTCTCTACTTGAAATGCTATCCCTAGCATCTGAAGTTTGAAGAAAGGAAAAAAAATTATTTGTGGGGGTGGGGTGGGGTGAGGGAGATGGCATGTGGCCTTCTCAGCCATCTGAGTCACCTGTACCTGCTGTACAAAGTACTGTAGCCCAAATAGCTTGTGAACCACAAAGCACTGGATGCTCAAGTCAGAAACCTGGGTGCCTGGAAGGCCAGGTTCTAGGGAGGCCTTTCTTCTGGGTGGCCTTTGGCTGTGGTCTTGCTTTCTTCCCACATGGTTGAGAGAGCCAGAATGAGGATTGCCTCTTCCAGGAAGGTTGTTAATCTCCTTGATGAGACTTCACTTTCCAGTGACCTTTCCCAGAGATCCCCACCTCCTGCCACTAATCACTGCAGGGGGCAGGATTTCAATATAGGAAGGAGATGTTAAACCTCCATGGGAAACCATGTTAGGACTCATGTATGTGTGTTATGGGCCTGGCATGGCATAGGCATGACCTTGTGGGGATTTTCTAGGGGTAGGAAGTATGCACAGGCATTCAGCCCACAACCCAGCACACCTTACATTCTGTCACAAAGCCTTAGGAAGTCTCAAGCAGTCCTATTTCCATAAGCCCCGCCCCATGGGTCTCTGGACCACACTTGTACAATGAAGGCAACCTGTGTACTTCTAAACTCTCTGTAACGTGCAGGGCCACGAAGCAACAGCAGCTCTTCTCTTTCTCCTTCTCCTTCTCTCTTCTCCTTCTCCTTCTCCTTCTCCTTCTCCTTCTCCTTCTCCTTCTCCTCCTCCTCCTTTTCCTCCTCCTCCTCCTTCTCCTCCTCCTCCTCCTCCTCCTCCTCCTCCTCCTCCTTCTCCTTCTCCTTCTCCTTCTTCTTCTGTTTTTTTCGAGACAGGTGTCTCTGTGTAGCCATGGTTGTCCTGGAACTCACTCTGTAGACCAGGCTGCCCTTGAACTCAGAAATCTGCCTGCCTCTGCCTCCCAAGTGCTGGGATTAAAGGCGTGTGCCACCACTGCCAGGCACAACTTCTTCAATTGGATACTGCCCTACCTGTGAATAGTAACCAAGCCCACTTACCAGTTTTACCGAGGAGCTGCTAAATGTTTAATATACAGCATTTTGCTGAACTTGTCATTAAGAAAGGACTACTGCCATGTCAACTGTATTGATAAGGACATGGACATCTGTAGTGCTGGCAGTTTCCCAAGGCCATAGAGCTAGGTAAGTGGTATATCCTCTCTCTGCTCAACTACAGGTTACTCTCTCACTCTTTCCCATTTCTGTTGTGCAAAGAGTCATATTTTCACATTGCAGTGTTCTATTATACCAAACTGCCCAGGGCACTGTGTGTGGCATGCATTTAGTTTTAGGGGGCCTAGACAGGCCTTACCCAGGACTTGGCAAAAGGCCTTAACCATGGTCCATTGATATGTATGTGTTGTGCCCCAGCAGAAGACTGGGTGGATACCTGCCGCTTGCAGGTGTAGGGAGGACAAGACTGAACTTTCCATGATGGCTCCTTTAAAACAGTGTGAACTTTCCATGCCATGAGACGGGGAAGGTACATCTAGTTTCCTGGGCCTCAAAAATAACTATGGGGATTAGTGCCTAGCACCGATTCCCTCTGCAAGACAAGGACTCATGATTTGTCGTCAGAGTGGAACCTGAAGGAAGGTGGGGGATGCTCATGAGTTGGGAGTTCAGAAAAGGAGTTAGGACTAACGGGTGTATGAGCATGTTTCAGGGCTGGACTGGTTATCATTACCATTCAATAATCAAAATTATATCCTTAGAAGAGGCAGGCCTTTCAAATTTAACCAGTGAGCTGTTGAGGCTGAGTATTTGCAGTGGTTTTTCCATAACCGTGTTCTTCAGTGTTGATGTTCATGTGTGCACTTATAGACACCTAGAAGGTTCCAAAGTGGCACATCAAAAAAAAAAAAAAAAAAAAAAAAAAAAAAACCTGAGTCATTTTTCACATTTGAAGAAGCCTTCAGAATGTCTTGAGAAAAATAAATCTCTATCTCGAAAATAAATGTTGAAGCTATTTAAAGATTAAAACAGAAGCTTTCTATGAGCCAGTACGAGACTACTTACAACAGAATCCAAGGGATTTTCTCTTTAAGACCAATTTCTGGAGATTTCTTTAACTGTTAATACCAACTAAATTTAGGTTACTTAATAATAATACAAATGTGTGTGCTGCATTTCAGGATTAGCAGGTGTAAGCCCCTGTCATACCAGTGATCTCATTTTAACTGCAAACAATCCGCTGCACCCCCGTGTTGTTTCCACAGCCAGTATCCACGGAAGAAAGCAAAGCCACAACCACTCAGTGACTTCCTTAAGGCCACGCACCAGTGAGGGATCCTGCGAGACCTGATTTGGCTTTCAGATCTCAGGTCCCACCTTCTTTTTACTTCAGGCACTGTTTCCTCCAGTGACTCCATGGAAAGACAGCTAGCACCATGACCCTCTTATTAATTTTATTTACTTGAATTTATCTCCGCTATTAATCACAATGGCAAGAGATGGGATCAAGTACCAACTGGCACCCACCAAATCCATATGGCATCAACAGCGAGGATGACTTCATTGCCTCCCTTTTCCTGGTCTCTGTTTCATACAACTCTTACTAGCTAGGAAAGTGAAGAAAAGGAGAAGGGGTGGGGAAAGAGGGAAGGAGGGAGGGAGGAAGGGAGGAAGGGAGAGAGGGAGAGAGGGAGAGAGGGAGGGAGGGAGGGAGGGAGGGAGGGAGATAGTTGGGCTCTTCCTTTGCATTAGTTGCTAAGCAGCAGCCATTTCGTTGTAAGGGAGATCCAGTTCAAGTAATGACATAGGTTTTCCAAGAATAGCATGTCGTTTTTATAGCAGCTGCATTTCAGGTCTCCACAGAGCACACGTTAAGGCAGCTCAGTGACTTTAGGGGACAGAATAACCCCTTCTTTTGCAGGATGCATGGAGAAAGTTCAATGCAGCAGCTCACCTAATAACTAGACTCCCACCTTCTGTGCACGGCTGCTGTCTGTAGGCAGCAAGAACAGCTTTTAGAATTTGGAGTTCTCTCCAGAAAGGGTAGCTGAAATGTGCGTATGCTTTGAGGCCACTGATTTTTTTTTTATATCCACGAATCTCATCTCAATGGGTTTCTCTGATAATTTACAATCTTTGGTTGTTTTAAGTAACTTGGTCCAGAACAGAATTTGGTTGCCATCAAGAAATAGGATTGTGGCTATGATTTCATTATATTGGTATTTTCTGGCAACTGAAGACTCTTGGAAAGAAATAAAACAGAATACATAGGCTAGTGTAAGCCATGGAGTCGAGTTTTACCAGGAAAGAAAGCGTGAGTTCCAAGGAAGGCCTGTAACTCCCTTCTAGGTATAGTCAGAATGCATGGCTGTCCCATGGTAGCTGTAGGAGTGATCACATGACCTGCTTTCCCAGCATGCACTGGGAAAGTACAAGCCGGCTTCCACCTACCCAGCCTCCTGAGAGAAAACGCCCCTCTCCAGGGTAAATGGTATGCTTAGATACTGCCTTTAACTTCCAGTAAGTTGCCCTCCTATTTAAGGAACAGTAGCTCTTCCAGGAACTAAAAGTAGTGTCTGGAAGCAGTAATACATGGACTAATTCACAAATGGTGAGTGGTTTTTCCCATCTTTCCAGCAACTGATGCCTCTCTTGGATTTCTCTGTGTACTTCTTAACAATTACTTGAAATAGCTTTGGTGAAGTAGTTCAGGTTACAGGAACCCATTGTCTGTGAGAGGGAAATCAAGTCAGGCAGTGCTGAGGAAGAGAAGATGGAGACCCTTGACTCCCACTTGGTACAGAACCCCTGGGAAGACATATCCAGGTGTCTGTCAGAAGAAGTAGGTCTGGGAGCTGCTCGGTGATCTGCCCTTTGCACCTCTCAGAGCTGTACCAGTAACATCAACTGGGTCCTACTGTGTGCTAAGTAAGGTACCTTACTAAGTGCTGTATGCATAGGATTTCAGTTAATTTTTGTAGCATCTTTATGAAGGAGATATTTCTACTATCTGTAGCCATATAGAACAGGAAACAAGATAGTGAAGTAACACATATGTTGTTAGGCAATGATCAGCCCAGCTCATGCCCTGTCTTCCTTACCCCTATAAAATGCAGAAGTATAGCATTCTGGTCTTTCTTTAGGGAATTACATGTTGTGTTGCACCCTACACTGCTTGTGAGGTGCATGATGTGGGGTGAACACCCAGGTGCATGGCTCTCACCAGGAATAGTGATGAGATCTTTGGAAGCTATTGGATGGTGGGGTAGTCAGAATGCATGACTGTCCCATGGTAGCTGTAGGAGTGATCACATGTCCTACTTTCCCAGCATGCACTGGGAAAGTACAAGACTGCCTCCACCTACCCAGCCTCTCACCACTGATACTACCTTAGGGATACCTAAGACTTGTGTGTGGGCAGCCTGACTCCTTTGAATGGGGCTCACCTGCAAGTTTTTCTGTGTCTACCAGAGACACTTTAGGGGGTGAGTTCCCGTTGTTCCTCCACCTCATTTTATCCCCAGCCCAGATCACCAGCCCTGATACTGAGTTACTTGTTGCCTACATAATGACAGCTGTGCTTTCTTGCTTGCAACTAACTAACTAACTAACTAACTAACTAACTAACTAACAAATAAATAAATCTAACTGACATGTGGTCCTTCAGCTTGGCCCAGTAAGTGTCTTCTATGCTGGACAGCTGTGCTAGGGAGAGGTCTCATCACTGGTTGGGTCTTATTAGAGAGTTTTCATTATAGTAACCACATATGTATTTTTAAGGGACTATATAATGGAAATCAGTTATTTTTCTCCATTAAAAAAGTTTTATTTTTACTTTAAATTGATTGGCATGTATCCATGTCTTTGTACTTGTGAATGCAGGTGCCCATGGATGGCGGAAGAGGGCACTAAATCGACTGCAGCTAGAATCACAGGTGAGCCACCTGACATGGGCACTGGGAACCCAACTGAGGTTCGCTGGAAGAGCAGGGTGCACTCCTGCTGCCCACTCACTCTCTAGCCTTTGGGCCTGCGTCTTTATTATCAGTTGTACTTATACTTCAGGTTGAACAAACTGAGTGCTACAAACGGGGTATGACTGGTTTCAAGTCAAATAACTCATGCGTGCTGGGCTCAGCTGCTGGTCACCCTCAGTCTCCGCACACCCCCATCCTGTATTGCTTCCACTTGTATCCCAAACTGGTCCCTTTGGTTTATTGTTTTTTGTTTTTTTAACCTGTAGGTGTTAGTTTTCCCTTTTGGCAGGCATTACGCATAACTCTTTCCCCTGTTTCTATATAATGTGTCTTCATGTATTTAAAGTCAGAGTCGGTCTGTCCCTCCTTTCTCTAGACCAGATCATGCCCATTTCCATTCTTATCCCTGTTGTACTCACCGTCACTTTTGTGGCTGTCCCTGGTTTGGCAACATGCGGTTAGATCCGTGGTTTTCTTCATTAAAAATGGAGAACTGAACTAAGAATGTGGTCTAACCAAGGCTAGCGCCAGCGTAGGGAGGGTGTTTGTTCAAATCAGAACTGGACAGGTTCACACAAGTCCCACACTGCTTCAGAACCCAGTCAGCCCCAGAGCCAGAGGGGAGCCTGTGCTGAGGAGAGCTCAGGATTTTCACCTCCAGATGTTCCTGCTCATGGTGGCCTCCTGTGTGACACAGCCTATTCGCTGCAGGTGAATTTTAAGGACTTGATTCTTCCAAGGTGGCCGTTGGTGGTAGCTTTGTATTAGCCTGGGTGCAGGCCCCTTACTGTAATGGAAAGCCAAGTTACCAGATCACATGCTCAAGCAACTCTGGCTGCATTCCCCAGGTTTTGCTCAGGGTGCAATGATTTTATTCAATATTTGCTATTGCAGTTCAGCTATATGTTAACCTGACAAGCTTCATATGTGTGTCAGACACTAAACACTTCCAGAAAGTTTGAGATCCGTTCCTCTGTCTATCTGATCCTCTCTCCCCATCTCCTTACCACCTCCTGTCCTTAATAAGAAAGGCTTTTCTTATTACAACCTTCTCTACTTCTCAGACTGTGCCTGTCACTGTCCGCCTGTCTGTGCTGTTGCAAGGGCTGGGGCTTCATCATTCTAAAGTTTGCTTTGACTCCTTGAGATGTTAAACTCACCCCAATCCGGTGAAGCTTCTTTGAATGCAGTGGTTCTCAACCTGTGGTTCTCGACCCCTCTGATAAACCTCTGGCTTCAAGAATGTTTACATTATGCTTCATAGCAGTAGCAGAATTACAGCTTTGAAGTAGGAAGGAAGTGATTTTATGGCTGGGGGTTGCAGCATTAGGAAGGTCTGAGAACCAGAGTTTGAGTCAGTTGAAACTGAACTGAGGAAAGCTAGCTGTGCTGGGCTAAATCTCTAATGGATGGCTGTGGTGTTTTGAATGAGAAACGCTACCCATAGGCTCAGGATTTTATTATATACTTGATCCCCAATTGGTGGAGCTGTTTGGGAGGTGGCACAGTCTTGCTGGATGAAGTACATCACTGGGGCAGCCTTTGAGAGTTCGTAGCCTGTCCCTCCATTCTGTTGTGCTCTTCCTCTGTCTCTCTGACAGAGGACTGTCTGTTTGTTTATCTCTCCCCACCCGCGACCCCCCATCTCACATTGGGTTGAAGAGCTCAGCTTTCTGATCTGTCTTGTCTCCCCTCTGTGGAACCCTAGGTCAAACTGAACTCTTCTTTTGTTAAGTTACCCAGGTGTGATGACTTATCACCAATATTATGAAAAAAATGATTGGATTTGCCTGGGCATAGCATTTTACCATCTCAGCACTAGGACTGTGCTGTCCTATACAGAAGGCATCAGTCTCCTCTGCCTTTTGAAACCAGTTAAAATCAACTAAATACAATATCCAGTTCTTTGGTCATACCAGCTATATACAATGTGGTTAGCAGCCACATAGACAAGTAGCTACCACACCAGGTGGTACAGACCACTCTGGAGAGTTCAGCTGAATACTGGTGATTTGAGGGACACACAAAGACATCAATTTATCAAAACCGTAGGAACCTCTAGCCAGCCGTCCTTGAATGGTAACCTTGAACAGTACTGTTCTTGAACTAAGACGTCTAGCTCTCCGGCTACAGTGTCATATTTTATGGCTATAAGAGAGGAGAGATCATTCTAGGTTATGGAGGGAGTCATTCTTAATGTTTCCCATCATGCTTCCTTCCTGCCATGTGTTGTTTCCTTTAAAACTGCAGTGGTGACTCACTTCGCAAAGGATAAGGTCAAGGAGTCTTCCCTCTCATCTCCTACTTCACTCAACACCCGAAGCTCTAGGCATAGGAGAACCTGACTGGATGGTCTGAAAATGTTACCATGTAAGATAGGTCAGGATGTGATGGTTGTTTGAAAGATGAACCTCCATCAGTAGATTCTTGAAATTTGAGCAAGAGCAGGGTCCAAGATGGAAGCATAAACTTGGATTCTGGACCCGTAGCTTCAGTCTGTGTGTCCGTCACAGAGATTACTAGCTATGCTGTGTGCTTTTGTTCTTAATGTTAGTTCCATAGATCTTTAGTTTAAATTCCATGTGTGAGAGTATATGCATGGACTTAAACTTTAATGTGGCTCACCTGGTGCCTAGAGTAGAGACTTGAGGATATTCTGTGACAGGCTGCAAGGACGGAACAAAAGCCCCAGGAAAATGTGTGTGTGTGTGTGTGTGTGTGTGTGTGTGTGTGTGTGTGTGTGTGTGTGTGAATTCTCTGGTGCTTTGAACTGCTAATACTGCACACAAGGGTATTCTAAAAATAACCTCAGCTATGTGCAGACTTCGCTGAAGGGACCTAGATAATCTGTGAGGATGATGAGTAATGGGAAGGAGGAAAGCTTTAAAAGATGAGAAATAAAAGACACAGGTTTCTATGGGCTCTCAGGCTCTCCCATGTCCTGATTGCCTCCTTTGAAGCCTTGATATTGAAAATGGGAGGTGTACTTATGATGAAAGAATCTCTGTGAGAACCACTGGCTCTTTTTTTTTTTTATTCTTACCTGTGTTTTATGGCATGAGCAGTCCCCTAGATAAAAGCTTAGCTGCTTCCTAGGAATAGCCTTGAGGTGCTCACATGCTCTATAGGCAGCTTAGTACAGAACACAAAGTTGGGTAGTATATGGCCTGTTCTTTAAACAGTTTCAAGGTTTATAACTCACTAGGGAACTACATGAAAATGTACTGGGTGTCCACTCTGTGTTATGCACATGTATGCTGAATGATAGAAATATAAGAGAACTTTGAAGCTCTGGCATCTACAGTTTACAAGTTAGTGAGAAAAAGAGGCAAGTCATTGAGCTGCTATTATAATAATGTTGGATCATAAACACCAAGAAAGGGAAATGCAGGTGACCATGTGGTGGAGCTCAATGGAGATGTGCCTACTTCAGATTGAAGCTCTGGAGCTGGGGATAGCTTCATGTGCTTTGAAGGAAGACGACTAGGCCAGCGAGAGTTAAAAACTCATTCATATCACTGATGCAATGAAGAAAAGTTAGGCTAGGCTCTGAATGGCAAGGTACAGGCAATCTTTTGAAACACGATCCATCCATTGACTTCTAATCTCTCCTGAAGACTCTCAAAATAGATCCTTTGATTTTTTTTTTTAACCACACACAAAAGGAGCTAGATCCTTTGTACTTGTTAGACAGTAGAGGCTTGAACAAAGGTCAACATCAGGCATAGAGCGGTGTGTGCATACTTGTTTTGAGTTTCATGGATACAAAAGACGGGAAAGTTAGTTATGTCTGGGAGAAGTCTTCTTGGGCCATTGACTTTGAAGGTTGATACAATTTCAGAAGGAAGTGGTTGGGCCACGGAGCCGAGCAAGGAGACATTGCAGACCTTGAGAATGGAGTAGGGTGGAAATGCATGATATATTGGCACAGCAGTGTGAACTGTGGACTGGTTTTGCTCTGGACCAGTTTTGCTTTGAATGGGAAGTGAGGCAGACAAGGCAGGGAGCCCTGGAATGTCATCTGAACTCTAGCGAACTGTAGCTCTTACTTTGAGGTCAAAGCAAGAAAGCCACTAGACTTTGGGGTGGAAAAGTAACACCTTTTCTCTCTAAATGAAAGCAAGCCGCTGCTTTCTCCAAAGCTGTTGCTGGTTCCCCTGCTTCTGGAACCACTGTTACTGCTGCAGAAGTCACTGTTGAAGAGGTTGACATCTCCAGACTCTGTCCCCAAACACCCCACTATATACATAAAGCTTTCTTCCTGCCCCTGGGGCAAGAAGAGGAAAAGAATCCTTTTCTGGGCCGTGGCTAGGAGAGGAGCAGTAGGCTCTCCTCATGCTTCAGATGCAAATCCAGTCTTAGATGATGATTTGATAAAGATGAACAAGGACAACGTGACTTGCCCTTGGTCACAGGGACCTCACTTCTGCATCAAGTCATGTACTAATCGAGGTTCTGATTCAATTCATTCACGTTTTGGCAGAGCAACATTGCCTCAAATTCTAAACGAGTGGAAAACGGGGAACCTGCTGTGCTGCTGAGGCAAAGGCTACACCCTAAACGAGTTGGGAGAGTCTGGTGTTGTGGCTTGATCTTTGTAGTGTGGCAGATAGCCCCCCACCCCCATCCTTGATTCTAACGCCTGAAGACTACTAAACAAATTAATGGGAGAAATGTGTTTTCTGAAGGGATAAAGAAATAGAAGTCAGGAGCTTAAAGATGCTCATGGTTGGAGGTGGGATGTCACTGCCTATTGCTGCTGCTTGAACAGAGATCAACTGACTGGGCCAGTTAGTAGAAATGCAGCTTCGTATTCAGCTGCAGGCTGTGCATTCTTTCCAGACCTAATCTTTAGTAAATGGACTGCAACATTATGGGGGAGAAAAGTCTGTGTGACCAATTCTGTCTGCTGGCTTTCATGCCTGTTCCTAAAGGATTAGGGAGACACCCAGCCCAGTCTCTGCATTATGTGTACCACGTTGCCTGGCCCGAGAGCTGGCTTACTCTCTGCATTTTAGAAAAATCATCATTTTCTCATATAAATGGAAAGTAAGGAAAAGAAGGATGGAAGAAAGAGTAATGTTAGGATCAGGGTAATGTGAGCATGCAGGTAAAATAATAATTGAATTTTAGTTTAAGGCCACCCAAAGAGATGAGCGCTTGGCCTCCACAGGCCCATGAAACAGGGCTGCTGCAATGAAAGTCAGAATTAAGAACAGGAAACTAGTTTTTAATTAGTTGATATTTTAGATGCAGTCAGTCTAATAAAGCTAGTGTTGTTTTTAAGGTGTAGCTCAGAGGTAGAGTCCTTGCTTGGCATGCATAAAGCTTTAGGTTTCTTCCCTAGTACGGCTAAGAAAAATCTAGTTTTAGGGACCCGCTGTTTTCTCTCTAATCATCTATTTGAGATGACTGTTCCTCATTCCCCAGACAAAGGGTAAACACACTTCAAAACAGGTCTACCAATGTGTTTCTGTCCTTGCAGGTTGCAAAACACTGTGGGCTCCTACCAAGCATGTGTTTGTGGCGGGTGTGTGTGTGTGTGTGTGTGTGTGTGTGTGTGTGTGTGTGTGCATGTGTATGTACTTGGGCATTGCTTTCTGTATCTGAGACCCAGTGTCTTTTTCTCAGAAGTGAGGTGCGTGGAACCTACCGCCCAGGATGGTTGTTGGGATTGACTATAAGAAGTATACACGTGAGAAATTGTCTTAAACGTTCGTTGCTACCCCGACTCAGGCCATCTGCCTTGGTGCCTTGTGGAGTCTCTAGACTGTAGTGGGGTTGGTCTGATGCTGCTTTTATTCTAAAGCTAACATGGATTCTTCAAGATGTGGTTGCCCCTGACAGCAGACCATCACATACTCAAGTGATACCAAGTGAACCTTCTCCCCAATTTAACCTGTCAATAAAGGGCTAGAGCCTGCGATTGGGCAGGGGAGGGAGAAACATGGGACTGGAGGCTTGAGGAGGGGTTGTAAGTTATGTTTTGAGACAAGAGCTTGCTATGTAGCCCAGGATGGCCTTGAGTTCAAATTCTTACTGGCTCACTCTGCAAACTGTGTGTCGCCATGCCCACAAATCTTTAAGAGGACCTTGAATCTTCCATAGTATTCAGTCCCATTGAGTGATGTATGAGTTTCATTCTTTCTCTTTTACTCACATCCCTTCTGCCTCTCCTCATCACCTTGCCCTGTGGAATGGGCTATTATTCCCCATTATCTTGATTTCTCATTTCTATTTTGCTTGGTTTGGACCTTTTTTGTTTTTATTTTTGGATTTTTGCTTTCATATTTTATTTTATTTTAGTTTAGTTTATTTCTTATTTGGTGGAGCATACAATTTTTATAGCAACAACAGCATCCTAAATGAGTTTCTACTTTTCTCCTAGGAACGTCTATAATACTTTTAGATTTCTGGGCTGTAAAAGTCTCCTAGGATATGAAGCAGCTTTCTCAGGATGAGTCCACGGATGAGACACTTAAAACCCTTTCGTGTCCGGGAATATCTTCGGTTTCTACCTTCCCTCTTGATTGATAATTATTTTAGGATGTTCTTCTAGACGAGAAATAGACTTCCCAAAGTTTTCAGTGTAAAGTCTGACATCATTCGGACTCCCATGAAACTCTTGCTTTTTTTTCTTTTTTTCTGCTTTTTAAAAACATATTTTCGTTATATTTTCTATTTAGAACACAGGAAGCTAATGTGTCATTGTGGTTTCAAATATTCATGATGTTGGAGACGCTTTAGACTCTTTCAGATGGAAAACTTTATTTCTAGAGAATTTTGCTATTATCTCTTGGGGCCTGGAGGAAGACTTTTTTTCCTTCCAATTTTATCAATTGTTTTTGTTTCTGTGCATTCTATATTGCATAGCTATTGCATCTGCCCACTTATTCCTCTAATTTTCGATTCATGTCTCATTATTCTGCTTTCTGGGAGCAGGGGTGATTTTCTCTTTTTTGCATCCCTCTGGTAGATCTTGAAGGCATTCTTGCTTGTTTTGATTTTCATGGTAAGGTTTCTCTGTGTAGTTCTGGCTGTCCTAGAACTCCACAGATCAGGATGGCCTAGAACTCACAGAGATCTGCCTGCCTCTGCCCCTCCCGCCCCATTGCAGCACTGGCCTTAAAGGCATGTGCCACAGCCACCTACCATTTCAATTGTATATGTATATATTTTCTTATCAAAGTTCAGTCTTAATTATTTGTGATGATATTGAGGACATTGAAGATTCACAAATTGGGCTAAGAACCTGGAAAAACACTTCTCAATGTGAAATTTGTTTTGGTTTTGATAAAAATGACCCCAACTGTGTGTTCAACATGGGGTGAAACATAATTATATAACTATCTGGTCTTTATTTTCCTCATTAATTAGTTCCTTTAGTCACTTTGCATCCTGATCACAGCCACACGTCCTCCCAGTTCCCACCACAAGTTGCCCCTCCACCCCACCTCCCATTCTCCTCTGTGAAGGAGGAGGCCCCAATTCTGGGTATTAATCCACCCTGGCACATCAAGTCAGTTCCTACACATTCTTATGCTTATTTCTCAGGTGTCTCTACCTTGGCTGCATCCAGTTTACTCTGAAGCATCTGAACACGTCACGCCTCCTGTACTACCACACCTCCTGTACTACCACACCTCCTGTTTTCTCTGTCCTTTTGAAGGTCTCCTTTGGTTCCCTTATTGTGGTCCCAAAGAGAGTTCCTGGAGGTAGTGAGAATAAAAGGCCTTTGTCCACTTCTCCATGGCCAATCAAGACTTTGATTTATTTGATTTTACATTTTCTACAGTAAAGATGATAGAAAAGTTAATGTTCATGAGCTTCCTTAGAATTTTTGAACAGAAAAGTAGCATTTGTGTGTGTGTGTGTGTGTGTGTGTGTGTGTGTGTGTGTGTTTCTTCTAAAGGATTTGGAAGAGTTTCGTAGGCTTTTTCACCTTTGTAGAGTTTCTTTTGTAACCAGGGAGAAAGGGGTAGGTCATTTTGCATCAGTTTTGTAGGGAAGGCATCCAAGTAGAAGTACCACCATGACTTCCGGTGGCATCCAGCGGCAGTGTGGTTACATTCACAGGGCTTGACATTTATTTGTACCCATCAGCTGGTTTCTTAACCCTTTGAATGCCAGCACCCCCCTAAGCTTGTGCCAAAGGTGTAAGAGCCTGCGCTCCTGGGTTTCTGAGAGGCCCTGAGATTTGTAAGTCTGCTAACAGCTCAGATGTCTTTCTCCCCAGATGCCCAGTTTATCGAGCACCAATGAGGTGCCTGATGTGGGAATTCTGAGGGAGTGTCACTGGGGACAGGCTGTTGCTAATCAGGTGCAAATTGGCAGAAGCTCAGGAGGGACCAGGCCCCAGTGGACGGCTCTGACACTTTCAGAGAAAGCTGGCTATAGGCTGGAACTGGTGACTACTCACCTCTTGGCCTGGCCTGATTCCTGGCTGGGAGGCCTGACACAGGGCTAGGAGGGCTCACACAGCCTCACCCTCGGAGCTCCTGCCAGCTGGCTAATCTCTTGGCTGGTTTGGCTGGCTGGTTTTCTTTGCAAGAGGGAGAGGCCTTGATCAGTCATGGGGCTTTCCCGGTAAGTGTAGAAACAGCCAGGAGGAACTCCAGTCCCTTCCCCTGAGACACCGTCACTACAGTAGGTACCCCAGTTGGTTAAGAGGTTAGCGATTGGTGGCTGGAAATCCAATATGAAAGGAGCTTCTGGAAGAAGTGTGCCTGCCCATTTCCCACGAGACTCACTGTTCACCCGAGTTCCCTCGTCAGCTGCTCTTTTGACTTCTGTAGGGATTTTCACTTGAGGTTGTCCTTACCTAAGCAGTGAGTGGGAGGAGCTAGGAGCTATGCTCTGGTGGAAAGATGAGGCAGTAGAATGTGAAGAGATGTTGTGCAGGTGGTTAGTGGCTCTGTGGTTCCTGGTTTGTCTGGAAAAGCATGCTTCCTGGGACTTCCTGGATCTAGGCTGTGACCATTGGGAGATCCTCTAAACGTACTTCAGAATCTCTACTTTCTCTTTTCTTTTCTTTCTTTTCTTCTCTTTCCTTTTCAAAGATAACTTATTTATTTTTTATTTTTGATGTGCATTGGTGTTTGCCTGGATAAATGTCTTTGTGAAGGTGTCAGGTCTCCTGGAACTGGAGTTACAGACAGACATAAGCTGCCGCGTGGGTGCCGGGGAAATTGAACCCAGGTCAGCAGTCAGTGCTCTTAATCACTGAGCCGTTTCTGCAGCTCTGCATTGTGATCTTCTCTTCTATTGCGTTTGTTTCCTTTAACTTCTAAAGAATGTGTACCCTCATCCTCAAGGATGATAGAAGCAACTGAAATACAGACCCTGACTTGAAGGAACTCAGGCATGCACATGCATGATATGATCTACAACACACAACTGATGCCTATGCCCACACACTGCCAGCCGTTTTGTATGACTGATATCCGTCTTGGTGTCTCAAATGTTTGCCCATCTCACACCATCAGTGACCTTGTTTCAGAGCGTGAGAACCATATAGACATTGTGCACCCTTTTCCTTACAAGGATGAGTCGGTGGGAGAGTATAATGAGAGACTACTAAGCAGAAACCGTCTAAGACAAACTTCAGAGCAAACCGATGGCTCAAGAGCAACTGGGCAACTTAGAATGAAAGAAAAGACAGATACATAAACAACACAGATCTACACGTGGTGAGGATGCTGTTAAAGCTATGTGATAAGCGTCAGGAGACAGGAGGGAGCAGTGGTACTCAAGACCAAGAGGGTAGGAGAGTTCCTTACAGCAGAGGTGATGTTCAACAGGTTGTTGAAGATTTATCATATGGGTAGACAGGGTGATAGCATAGTCATAGGGGTGGGAGAAAGCATCTTGCACCCCAGAACAAAGTTGTCCACGATACTAACATGTAGGAACCTGAGTGTCTGGCAGGCTGTGGGCCTTGCAGTGGACCAGGACAGATGATGGATGCTTGCCACACAAAATTTGGACACTATCTTCCCGGTAAAGGAGTGTTGCGGTGGGCTGTGCGAAGAGCTGATAATTTGTTAAATCACAAGGCTGGGCTGTACAGTTTTTCAGATCCTGGCATCTGAAATTCTGGGGTTCTCTGTGTGGGTCCAGGGTCATGGGTCTGGGAACACAGCTTTATTGGGGTGTGTGATTTGGTGTAACATCTGTGGGTAGGTGTTCATATGTGGGCTGTACCCAATAGCAATATTAAAAGATAACACCAAGAGCACTTCGGTTCTGAGTTAAGCTGGAGCTTAAATATCCAAGACTCATTTCATCCTTTGATCACAGGTTGACAATGGCTAAAGCACTTTTATCTGACTATGCCTCAAAACTGTCACTTATAAAATGGAGATTTTCAATTCTGTGCAGCTAGGTGTGCTTTCTTGGGGGGTGTAGAAGTGGAGGACCCATTTATCTGGTAATGGCTTTGTTATTTAGGCCATTTGATGTCAATATATTATTTTAAAGTTTTCCATTAAATTGTAATTATATTGTGACCATCAGCAAGCATGGAAAAGTATGTGTGTGTGTGCGCTCTCTCTCTCTCTCTCTCTCTCTCTCTCTCTCGCGCGCGCGCGCGCGCGCATGTGTGTGTGTGTGTGTGTGTGTGTGTGTGTGTGTGTGTGTGTATGTGTGTGCTCAATATATTCATGTACTTTTCCTGAGGTTTCATTTATCTTTGGAAGAATCAGGCTGGGGTTAGAAAATGGGAATAGGTACAAAAAATAGTGTTACACAAAAGCCTTGGTTTCCAGCTGGGCTAAGTTAGAGAGATACCTGTGTAGTTGAAGACACACACACTCTTTTTTTTTTTTTTTGACAGTATTTTTTTATTATATATTTTCTTCATTTACATTTCAAATGCTATCCCAAAAGTCCCCTATTACCCCCCCACCCTGCTCCCCTACCCACTCACTCCCACTTCTTGGCCCTGGTGTTCCCCTGTACTGGGGCATATAAAGTTTGCTAGACCAAGGGGCCTCTCTTCCCAGTGATGGCCGACTAGGCCATCTTCTGCTACACATGCAGCTAGAGACACGAGCTCTTTGGGTACTGATTAGTTCATATTGTTGTTCCACCTATAGGGTTGCAGACACCTTCAACTCCTTGGGTACTTTCTCTAGCTCCTCCATTGGGGTTCCTGTGTTCCATCCTATAGATGACTGTGAGCATCCACTTCTGTATTTGCCAGGCACTGGCAAAGCCTCACAGGAGACAGCTATATCACAGGGTCCTTTCATCAAAATCTTGCTGGCATATGCAATAGTGTCTGGGTTTGGTGGCTGATTATGGGATGGACCACCAGGTGGGGCAGTCTCTGGATGGTCCATCCTTTCATCTTAGCTCCAAAATTTGTCTCTGCAACTCCTTCCATGGGTATTTTATTCCTTATTCTAGGGAGGAATGAAGTATCCATGCGTTGGTCTTCCTTCTTGATTTTCTTGAGACACACACACTCTTGCACACCTAAGTGTTATCTTGTGTTTCCTTAACTTCAACACAGGGATCTCTTTAATTCCTGAAACTACATGCCGGACTTTTTTCCCACCAACTCTAACACAGTATGCAATCTCTGAGTTGTCTGTGTGCTTTTTAGCATGGAGTTTGTTCTTGAAGTGTGTCTCAGGAGATTTTGTTTAGTAGCCTTCCATCTTCTCAAAATACCCTCCTATTACCCTATCTTTGTAGTTAAGAGGGATACATTTCCATAGGATTCTCATGCTCTGAGACCATACCATTAATTGTGTGTGACAGCTAGACACAGGAGAAATCAAGAGTAGTACTCAAATTGTGGAACAGCTGGCAAAGGGTGGGCACAGCCCTGGTGGAGGATGGGAAGTGATCCTAGATGCGTGTGCACTGTTGATGTTGCCTCTGCTGGGTAGACAGAACTGGAACATGTGTGCACAGGGATACACAGAGAGTAGACACGAGGAATGCATAAAAGGTGCCTTTCAGCATTGTCTGGGTTGGTTCACATAAGGCTGGGCCCTCCTACATCCTTAGGAATCACAGTATTGGGATGCTCCAAGACATGTTATAATCCAGGGACTATGCAGTAATTGTCTGCCCTCCCTCCCTCCCTCCCTCCCTCCCTCTCCATTTATTTTGAGATGGAATCACTGAGTTGGCCAGGCTGGCCTCCACTTCAGTTTATAGGCCTTAAACTTCCGATCCTTTTGCCTCAGCCTCTTGAATTGCTGGGATTACAGGTCTGTGTCATCCTTGTGTTTGGCCTGTGAAATGTTTGCTGATTAGCAGTAAGATTGTAACTAAGCAGAGATCTGTGACTCTGGGACTGTGTTGAGGAATGGACGCCACAGGACTGCCACAAATGGCATTTATTTTGTGCCACTTTAAAGAGTGTAATGCTCATTAGGAAGTACTTTTCTTGGTCGTCAAGTCTCACAGCGCTTTTTTTTTTTATTAGAGAATTTCTTCATTTACATTTCAAGTGTTATCCCAAAAGTCCCCTATACCCTCCCCCCGCCCTGCTCCCCTACCCTCCCACTCCCACTATCTGGCCCTAGCATTCCCCTGTACTGGGGCATATAAACATTGTTAGACCAAGGACCTTTCTTCCCGAATAATGGCCTACTAGGCCATCTTCTAATACATATTCACAGCACTTTTCTGTTATTTATCTTATGTCATACCACATTTTCAGCATTATTTGGGTTATGGGTTGGTATATTTTGTGGTCTCAATGATTATAAAAATCTTCAAAGGCATGGAAATTTATTTTATTTGACAGATATTTATTAAGTGCTAAGTATATGTTTGAGGCACCAAATCTACGTCTAAAGAAGTTAGACTTTGAGTTGAGTAGGAAAGGTTAAAGATGGGTTTGGGGTGGGACTCAGTAGAATGCTTTCTTAGTACACATGAAACTCTGGGTTTGATTCCAGCACTGTCTACACCAGGTGTCATGGTGTACATCGTAATCCCAGCACTCGGGAGGTAAAAGAAGGAGACTCAGAAATTCAGGATTATCTTAGATTATATAGTGAATTTGAGGCTGACATGGGATATATGAGACTATTTCAAAACAAAACAAAATCCCCGCAAACCACAAACCAAGAAAACAAGAGAAGAAGATTGCTTTACTGAAGTAGGGCGGGAAGGCACTGCCATAAAGGTCAAGAGTTCAACATGAGCAAAGGCACAATTTTACAGAAAACAAACAAAGAAACCTAACTTATGATTTAAGGCTGGGAGCAAGGAGTGAGTCTAATTCGGTAAAAGTACTATTGCTTAAATTGAATTACTCAACGAGGGAGATTTGTAACAACTCCTGCGATGGTATTAGCATCCAGTGGCTGTGGCTAGAAGTCAGGTGTTCATAAACACATTCTGTTCGTCCCAGAATGGTCCCTTGACAGGGGACGCCCAACCCCAAGTGTCCTAGGTGCCAGAAAGAGGGTTCTTCTTTATACCCCACAGTTTGCATCATTCAGGTCTGAAGGGTCACAAAGGTCAAATCCTCAGTGAAATCTTTGCCCATCCCTACTGTTACTGAGAAACTTAACCTCCTTTCTCTGTTACGTTCTGTTCCACACCCAATTTTATCATCTTCATGCCTCTCCATACCGTTTGGTACTTTATTTGTTTATTGATGTTATCTGTATCTTCTCTCTAAAATATTAATATCTTGAGGGCTTTGACTTTCTTGGTGGTTCCCTCTGGTAATGTAAGGTAATGTAGGTGATACATAGAGAAGTTGGATGTGTAAGAGCTCTCTGTGGATTGGTACAAATTGGACACAGACTCTGTGGTGTTGGGATAACAGCAATAGTAAGCATTGATTTTTTTTTTCATTCTTGCTTCCTTTCATTTCTAAGAATTGTATATGTATTAGCTCATCTGATTCATAAAACAATCCCACAGGGGTAGAGAGTGTGGTTATTCTCATTCCAAACTGGGGATGACATGTTAAGTATTTTTCCCAAGAGTGTACACCTAGAAAGTGGAAATGCTTAAGATGCAAGATGCATCAGGTGATCTTTGGGTACCCACAGTGTTCTTTGTAGTGCTCTGAGAATATTGTTGGGGAGCAGGTGGGGAAATTTTGAATCGTTTAAGGAGACATTCTCCTACCATATGATGATGCCATTAAGGTGAGGTGGTTGGGTAGAAATCAGGCCAACAAATAGTTGGTAAACAAAGGAGACCTTGCAAATGGAAAGACTGGTACCTTTCAGGATCTGGAATATGCTGTCCTGTTCCAGGTAAGGGTGACTAATGGCCCTGATTGGGTCAAAGTGGATGGCTGGTGTTCTCTTATTCAAGGAAAATATGTGGTTGGGGAGGGTATGACATGTTGTGGCCTTCAAGGCAATCTTGGGTTTGGAATATTGTGTCATAAGTTGTAACAATGTTCAGTGACAATCCAGGCATGGCCCATCTGACATTTCTGCTGGGCTGTTTTGTATCAGGAATAAGCTGCTGAGATAGACCAGTGTAGGATAATATGTTTCAAGTCTCTGGGGTGAGTTTCTGTGGTAGGCAATGGGACTTCTGCTTCTCCTTGCTTCACTAATGTACAGCCTCAGACCTTCAGTCCTCCTGCCCTGGGGACTTTGCAGTTCTCTGGTTCATTCTAGCCTATAGATAACATTGCTGCCCTGGTTTAGTACTATAGGGAATCAGGTGGTTTAACATCGACTATCTGGAGAAAGGAAAGACACCTGCCCCATTTTCATGTCTTCCTTCTTTGCTTTGCTCAGTGCTAGGACTGCAAGTTGGAGCCAGATGAGTCTTGGTGTTGATAAAAGGGGCCAGGAGTCCTCTGAGGCACCAGTACATTTTCTTGAATAGTGGAGGTGGGGACAGAGCAGGTTGGTTATGAGTACACAGCTTCTTATTGCTCTGATGCTGCAGTATACTGTTGAGCTTTGAGATGGGGTACAAAGGATGGTTACACACACATGGGTGGAAAGAGGAGCTTTCATCTAAAGAATCTGGGCAAAGGTTTTTTTGTTGACAAGACAAATCACAGTTGGATAGCAGGGTGATACATTTGGGACAGTATCCTGAGGTCACCATACTAAGGCTGAGGCCAAAAAAGGGAAGAAGCCTGATGTTTTTACTCAAAAAAAAAAAAATAGGAACTTGCATGCGGTGGAATGGTGTGGGGTGATACCCTCTCTGCCTTGACCCCTTGAAATTGTTGGGTTGTTGGAAGAGCTGTCCCCTAGGTCGTGAAATCAAGGGGAGCTAGCCCTGCCCCTCACTGGCTGTAACACTGGAGAGTCAGGCCTCACCTCACCTTACCTGGGCAGCACAGGCTCTGGATGCATGGGTGTGGGTGAGCTGGCATGAGGTCAGGAGAGTGGGAGAGCTGACTCTGCCTCCTGTGGCTGGCCACCTTGGATGGGTTAGCAGGAGCAGTGCTGGAGAGCTGTCTGGCTGACCAGCTTAGCTACCATCCAGACCCAGTTAGAGGACTCTGGGTTGGCCCACCCCCAAATCTACATCATCTGTGAATTGTTTGAGAGTGACCTGCTGTTCCAAAGCTACAGAATCTCCACCACACAGGGCAACAACAGGATAACTGGGAGGAGTCCTGACGAGGACCCAATATTGATGGTGTCACAGAAGTCAGAGGCCTTGAAGCAGACCAATGAGTCATTGCATTGAACATTTGCAAGTGATCTGTGGATTGAGGGGTATTCTGTGAGTCACACTGTGACGCACTATAGCTTCAATGGTGAGATGTTTTGTTGTGCTTTGTTCTATTTATTTATTTATTTTATTTTTTGTTATTTTTTTTCCTATGGTGGTGGGGAGAGGTTGCAAGAGCATAGGGCAAATGCAAGGGGGTGGGAAATGAGAGGAACTGGGGTGCAAGATGTGAAACTCACAGAGACTCAATAAGTAAGTAAGTAAGTAAGTAAGTAAGTAAGTAAGTAAGTTAAATAAATGAGATAAGAACTTGATGCTCTTTTCTGAGCTAGATTTGCTGAGACCAGAGCTAAGATGGGATGAGCTGCAGCTGAGCCTTAGCAGTGGGATGGGTAGGAAGGGAGGTTTCCAGTTTGAGCTTCAGGTACAGCAAAGCTGGCATGAGACAGACTGGGGAAAAAGAGGTTGGAAGCCTCCCAGTAGCTATTAGAAGCTGAAACTTGGGATGCTGTAGTAAGAAAGCCATTCAGGAGAGGCCACTTAGAGAGAGATGCGATAGGTTTGAGGGCTGGATGCTCTAAGTGTTGATGTGTACTGGAAGCAGAAGGCTTGCTTGCTGGTTTATGGCTAGTACTAAAAGTCACTCAAGTTTCAGGCTCAGTTTTCAATCATGTCATTCGAGTGACTGCACAGGAGAGAGGTCAGGAGAGCCTCCTGTCCGTCCAGGGGAGAGAAGGAGTTGACATGGCAGAGTTGGGGGTTAGAAGTGGGAGGAAACCCCTAGAGTTTTAAATTGGGAGGCTTTGCTGATGAAGTGTAGGTGATAAATTTTCAATAGAGGTAGGATAAAAGATGGCGCCTGAACGAGTAGGTGTGTGGAAACTGAACTATGTGTTGGCTGTGCTGCATTCAAGGTAGTATTGTCTGTGCTGCATTCCAGGTAGTTTGAACTTTCTTGGATGATCAAGGTTAGCACTAAAGGGATTAAGATATATAAGGCGATGCTCTGGGCTAAACGTGGATTTTGCAAAGAAAACTGAATTCACTGCACAGGACCAGTTTTCCTAGGGATCGTTTATAGAGTGTGAAATAAAGAGCATTTAAGGAACATCTCTCAAGTCATACCAGGGTATAAGGAATCATAAGATGGAGTCCAGTACCTGAAACAGAAGGGGAGGTAGACTCACTGTTCAAGATCAGTGTTAGAGCCAACTCATGTCTGAAGTCTCTCCTTTTCCTTGTAAGGCTTATTTATGAAGGCCCCATTGCCATACTTAGCATTTTCAATGTGATAAGTGTTGCCATAGAGGCATTAGACGATGACCAATGTCATGAGTGTTGTACAACTCCCAAAGCTTCTTCAAGTCTTCACAGTCATCTTTTTCCTCATATTGTAGCAGCACCAGTGGCCAACATTTAGTAGGCTTCCAAAGCATAGTTAAAATAACTTCTATGAAATAGTAGGAAAGTGTTTAATAGGAAAAGGAATATACCATTTTATTAAAAATGTGTTTCTCACACATGTTAGAAGAAAATTTTAGACCTATTGACTTTTGGATTGCTTTTCTCCTATTCCAAAATAGATTCAGCTCACAGTTTCTTAAACAAACTGTTTGGCTGATTTCTGAAGTGGAGAGTGATCGGATGTATGTTGGCATCACACACAGGAGAGCTCTTGCCTTTCTTTAGAGTCATACCGTGTATTCTCTTGTATAGTTTTTCCAGGGAGAAAGTGGAGGGCAACTTTTTGAAATATTAAAAGGGAAGGGATCCAGATTCTATAAATATCCAAGAAAAGCCATAATGAAGCTAGTAATTCTACTTTTATGAACTGAAGGCGAATGTTATTTAGCATTGCTCTCTACCAGAAATCAAAAGGAGAACAAAGCTGTAAGGTAATTATTGATTTTTTTTGGTGCTTGTAACACGATTCAAGTTAGCCTAAGAAAAGCATAATCTTTTGTTGTCTAAACTTTGGGTGTTGCTTAAACAATCTAAGGCCAGGAAATTGCTGCTCAAAGTGTGTATTGTCTTCTAGTTTGTA
This sequence comes from Mus minutoides, assembly GCA_902729485.2. Taxonomy (NCBI): domain Eukaryota; kingdom Metazoa; phylum Chordata; class Mammalia; order Rodentia; family Muridae; genus Mus; species Mus minutoides. The sequence goes on along the minus strand of LR749807.1, from coordinate 1,509,957 downwards.
TACCTACTCCATCCAGGATCAGTGTATAACTTCTTTTTATATGTGCCTGATGCACATAAAGTTCATGCATCTCTGGATTGTCTACAAGTTCAGCTTTCTCTTTACACTGGTTCTCTAGCAAGGCTCATTAATAGTCAGTAATATTTACAGAGTCTGAGGCATTTCTTAGTCTCATTCCACATCTCAGTTTTTATGCCAGACTTACAGAAGCTCAAGTGTCTGTCTTTGGAGAAGCTAGAAGCTGTCAAATGCTCAAGAGTACAAGATGTTCAGTTCTCCTCAGAGAAGTAGAGTTGATGTGGAATTTCACCCCTTCTTGGCATTTTCTCATTTTTTGGGAATGGTTAACAGTGTCCCACTCCAGGGCTGAGGAGCTGTTGGGAGTGTCTAGGCAGAGCTCAGTTACCAGGAGGGGCTTCTGTGGATGAGATCACCCATTTCTACCCACTCCCTCCATCTCCCATTGTTCCTGCACAGTCTCCTTCACTCTACGCTGGAGATCTGGAAAAAGAGGGTAGAAGAGACTGCAGCAATCAATAGAGCCACTGAAGCTGTCCTTTGAGGTTCACCACTGTTTCCTGCATTATTTTTATATTTAGCAAAAAAAAAAAAATCCATTTTGCCTCATTATGAGCATATTTTCCTTTTGGCTTTCACTTCTGAGGTTATTTCAAGGGAATTATATCCAGAGATTAGTCACATTTACCCACATCTCACTCAATAACTATTAGAGCTATTAGATACTCTGAGCCAGGAGGTTGCGTTTTGTCAGTACTAAATACAGCTTGAAATGCTGAGATTTAATTTGGAGACAAATCACTACATTTGAGTGGACCTTGCACCCCCGCCAAAAAAAAAAAAACGCAATTTTCCATCTGTCTCACACTGAGAGCATTTGAAGGGTTTCAAAGATCTTACAGCCATCTTTGTAAAATGTTCAGGATCTGTAGTGCTCTAAGACTATAGGTCTTTGGGAGCAGCCCTTTAAGATGAAGTGAAGTGGGTATCAGGGTCCTTGTATTGTAAGTTCCCTCGTGCCATATGTGTAAAGCCAGCAACAGCGTACTTAGCACTCAAGGGGCTGCCTCACAGAGTGTCTGCACTCAGTCCTAACAAATCTAGCCTGCGTCACCCTGAAAGATGCTTGTGGCCCCTTATTATTCTTTCTTCTGCTCTGAAAAGTGGGCAGCAGATACATCTTGACTCCACAACTCTAACACACAAAGCAGACTTGCTCAAGCCAAGTAGGAAATCAGAGGTCTAGTCAAGAGATGGTTTCTGGTCCCTCATCTAGCGGACTTGCATCATCCATCATTTCAGTGAATGACTTAGCTTGCTTTGTCTCAGGACCACTCCTGAGTGTCCCTGGGACCCAAGCTCACCATAGCAGCTCCTTCTGACTCTGTGCTTCCCTAATGTTGTGGCAGCTGGTGCCCCAGACATGTTTTCAGCCTTGTTGTTTGAGGCTTTTCTTGGTTGACTTCTTGACTGTTCCTACCATTCTCCACACTTCTGTTTTCTGTATTTTATTTCTTATATGATTGTTGGTGGTTTCTTTCTTCCTTCCTTCCTTCCTTCCTTCCTTCCTTCCTTCCTTCCTTCCTTCCTTCCTTCCTTCCTTTCTTTCTTTCTTTCTTTCTTCCTTTCTTTTGGTATGGTGTTTTATTTCACCAGGCAGCACTGACCAGATTGACTGAAGTCTTCTATCTGTACATACGACACATCCTGAGTTGTTGCTGCCTCAAATACATTGTCCACGTAATTCATTTCCCAGACAAGTATAACATATAGAACATAAGTCAGCCTTTCTGCATCTAAATCTCCCCTCCATTGCTCCCTCGTTGTATTCTATTGGGTAACTTCCTTAAAATTCTTAGCCTTGGTTTTCTTACCTATCATGTGGGGATATTAACCGAATCTGTCACACAGGGTGGTTGTATGTTAATAGTAAATGCAAAGGACTTGAAACTGCCCTCTCCACATTAAGGACGTTTTAGTCACGGTGATGCAGCTGGGATTCAGCACAGTGACCTTGCAGTGACTTCTGAAAGAGTGTGCCTTTTCACCCACATGCCATTAGACATTAGAAAAATAGGTATGGGAAACCTCTTAAGAGTGTAACTTTGTCTTAGTTGAGTACCCTTCAGCCTTTTAGGATGTACAGCTAAGATAATGGTGATGGTGATAGCCAACATTTATGGAACAATTTATTCTAATGGTTTGTCTCTGAAGTGTCCCTAAAAGGCTGACATGTTGAGGATATGGCCATAGATGATGGGTTTAGTCACTGAGAGATGACTGGATAAGTAGATTAAACCATTGATGAGTTCAGACCAGAGGCAGGTCCTATTTGGAAGACATTGCTCACTGGGAACCTATCTTTGAAGGGTATATCTTATCATGGTCCATCCTATCCTGTCTGACTTTCTCTCTGTCTTCTGTCAGGAGCTGAGCATCCCTGATCTACTATGCCCTGTCCACCGTGATTCTCTGCCTTGCCACAGGCCCACAGTGGTGGGAACAACTTACTGTGTACTTCAACCTCAGAAACTGTGAGAGTTGACCTAAATAAGCTCATTCTTCCATAGGTTGTTCTCTCAGGACTCTTACTGTGCACCAGGATTGTCCTAAGCACCATACAAAATCATATCTATCCCTCATGGAAGACCACATGAAAGATTCTGGTCTTCCTTTTATAGCTGAGGGAGCCATGGCTTTCAAACTGTTACTCTGAGACTTAGTGGTGGCCCCACACCCCCTCCTGTGTAAATAGCTGTTGGGCAATGATAGAATTAGTCTCCTCAATGGATGAAACCCGAGAGGATGGGGTGCCAGGGGACTAGCACTGAAGACACACAGGGCTTTGGGCAAGCTACTCAGCATCTCTGAGTTCTAGAATTTTTGTCTGTAAACTAAAGATGGTGGCATTCCCAGAGGTTACTGTGATAGACACAACACAGTGGAAATGAGCTGTGCACCTACTATATTTTCTCTGAAGAAATCAGAAATTATTAAGATTTGATTGTGTGTACTATGGCTCCCTTTGGCCATAGAGAATCTGTTCAGGTCTTCTAAAGGTATATCTGAAAAGGTATACCAAGCTCTGTATATACCAACTTCTTTTATGTGTCCTGCACTGTAGCCATACGATACCAGAGTTCATCTGTCCTTCTATATTGTACACCTGGAGTACTCACTGCTTGGGGCCTTGGTCAGTAAAATGAGGTTTACTTGAAAACATTGTCACAGGATGATGGTAGATCTGACAACTAAGATGGCCACTGAGCTACTATCAGGCAGAGAGCACATGGTGGGATATGCTAGCACAAGCCAAGAAGGCTTGACATTTCTTTATAGCACTTAGAATAGCACATGGATAAAAATGTATGAATTTTTATTTCCAGAATTTTCCATTTTATAATTTTGGCTTGTGGCTGACTTCTGGTAATTAAAGCCTGGAAAAGTGAGGCTGTGCATGTTTCTTTGGGATACCCTACTGTGTTAGTGTTGGTACACAAGTACGCAGAGGATGGGCTGTTCATTCTCACATCAGACTGTGGGTTAGCACTTCACCATTTATAACCTATAAATTAGGGAACAGGTTTGTCTCTAAGTGGAGATACAGGGGATCCTTGTCTTGTAAATCTCATCAGTCTAGGTGTTGGAGCTCAGCCCTTGGGACTTCAATTCTTTTTGACAGTGTTTGACAAATCTCACTATTTCCTAGACTTTATAATTGACTTATAATATATAATACACATATACATATGTATTTTTAATTCTTTCTTTTTTTGCTGAGTTTCAAAAATTGAGAAAATTGGATTTTGCTTCATGTGTGTGTGTATGAGAGAGAGAGAGAGAGAGAGAGAGAGAGAGAGAGAGAGATCTGTTTTCAGCCCTTGGTCAGAATTGTGTTTAGTAGGAGCTGACCCTGGTGGAAGGGGTTTAGATGAGCAGCCCAGTCTGGGTGCAGTAGAGCTGGCTTACCAGTCATCTGCCCTGAGGTGAAGTGGGCTTGAGTATGATGTCCTTCCTGCCTTGCCCCTTGCCACCTTTGGTAGTCAGGAGAGCTGGCCCCCAAGGTCTCCAGGGCGGGAGACGTAGCCCTGTTCCTCACTGGTTGTAGCACTGGAGAGAGTGGTCCCTCCACTTCACCTGGGCCACACAGTGGAGCTGTCCCTGATAGTGAAAGCATGGTGAAGCCAGCTTCCTGGGGTGTGAGAGCAAGGACTGGCCCAGCCCCTCACTGGCTGCAGCCCTTGAGAGAGTGGGCCCTGGGCCTTGACTGAGCAGCACTGTGGAGCTGGCTTTGCACAGTGGAGCTGGCTTTGAGGTGTGGGTGCAGGTGAGCCAGCCCCAGGGGCATGAGAGTGGGAGAGCTGGCCCTGTCTCCTGCTGATTGTGGCATTGGGTGAGCCAACAGGAACAGTGCTGGAGAGCTAGCCCTGATGGTACAGATGAGGGAGTGCTGACAGGCTGACCAAGCTACCACCCTGGCCCAGATACAAAGCTTTGAGTTGACTTACCCCAAAATCTACATTATCTGTGAATTGTGGGAGAACACGAAAGGGCAGGTCCTGCAGATCCTCAAACCAGACGAGTGAGTCATTGCAATGGACGTTTGCAAGTGAAGATGTGTGGACAGAGGGGTCTACTGTGGGACACACTGACATGCTAAGGCTTCCACAATGAGATGTTTTCTGTGTATTATTCTGCTTTGTTTTGTTTATTGATTGCTTGTGCATTTATCGTGGGGGCTGGGTTTCAAGGGTGAAGTGTGAATGTGAGGGAACAGGAGATGAGAGGGACTGTGGTGCATGGTGTGAACCTCACAAAGAATCAATACAAAGCTAAAAACAAAAACAAACCAAAACCAGAAATGTGCTTAGTAAAAGCAGTAAAAACAAAACCAGAATTGTACCTACTTCCGATGTACCACCCATTGAAGAGCCTCCTGGCAGAAGTGGGCAAGGTGGTTGCTCTCTGATTGCTTTCTGCCCAAATTTTGTGTGATACTATGTGATGTGCTATCATATAGACACTCCTCGTTCTCACCACTGAATCTTCTTTTTTTTCAAAATTGTGTGTGTGCACATGAGTGCAGGAGCCCATGCAGGCCACAAGAGGGCACTGGGTTCTCCAAAACTGGCTTCAGAGACAGTTGTGAGCTTCCTGACGTGGGTGCTGAGAATCAAACTCTGTCCTCTGCAATAGCAGAATGAGCCCTGATGGGCTAAGCCATCTTTCCAGTCCCTATCATTGCATCTTCTGACAGTCTGTTGTGGCTTCAGGGGATGGATTCAGAAGCAACTTTGGTTTATCTGTCAGTGACGAGCATGTCTGCCTGTCTGATCCAGGCTGATGCATGTATCCAATCTTTAGGGATTATAGACAATTAAAATAGGGAGATGACTGTTGCTGACTCTCCTGGTCCTTCCCACACTGGGGGCACAGGCTGGCTGTACTTCCCAGTGCCCTTGTATTTGGCTAGGGCCACTGACCGGTGGACTAGTTCTACAGTGTTTTGTGACTGTAAAGGATGTGAGCTGCTGGTGGGCTGGGGTGTTTGTCAATGTAAGCCCCTCCTGGGGTTTCTTTTCCTTCTATGATTATTACACATACTTCATTACCAGCTTAGGACTCTGAGGGCTCTAGCAAACCCTTGCTAGGCAGCACTGCCTAGATAAACTGCAGTGATTTTAGTAAATGAAATATAGTTTATGTTCTCTCAATATAAACTGCGCTATCTCCTCTCATGCTGTTATCTACGGACAGGGACTTGTTCTTCTGGTGGGCAGTCAAGATGTAACCACGGTAGCAGTTTTTCCTGCTTCACTGTTACCATAAAGGCTATCTAGCAGTCTGAGAAAATGGAAGAGCTTAATAATAGATGTCTTGGGGCAATGAAATTTCCTCAGGAGTGTCTACAGTCTAATTCTCTTTTCTTCCAAAAATCTTTTTTCCTGTAGCTTTTTGTCCTAGCCTTTCATGTTGTGCCTGACTCATAGCAGGCACCCAACATGTGAGTGATGAATAAATGTGTGCAGAAGACTACGGACATGAAGGGAACAGGCCCATTGCAAGTGTTTTTACTCTTCCTCAATTTACTCCCAACAATTATTTTTCCGCTAGATTCACCTTTAGGGCATAGTATTTTCCCTTATCAAGGCTTCTCTGATGAGACGCAGCTCTTGCTTCCCAGCTTTGTCTCTGGGACACCAATATGGCGCTCCTTACTTTCTGAGCTCGGCAAACAGAGGGATAGATGAGACTCTTGCCCAAGAATGTAGCAGAGTCCCTTCTGCATCACACTGTGGTTCAGGGCAGGGCAGTCAACTTCTGTGGGCTCCTGAGAGATTTTCACTTCTGCTTTTTTTGGAAAATGTCTTGCCTCTGGGCTTATTCTTCTGTGGACGTGCATTGTTTTCTGATTATTAAGTGCTGAGAGGGGGAAGTGACTGGGGTTAGGACATCCTGAGACTTCAGGCTGACACCCGGTGTCCGAAAGACCAGCCTTCGAACATGCAACACGTCTCCAGCCCTGCTGGGGTTTGCTCTGCAGTCAGTTCCCTCCCTCTACTCCTGTCATTGCTTCAGCTCAGGTTTTCAAATATGTTGATTATGCTATTAAATTATGACGGATCCTGGGCCATCAATAAACATAAGCTATTATTATCATTATTGTTGCTGTTTCTGTAGCCTCATGTTCTCTCTATCTCCAGGTTTTCTCCTCCTGGATCCATACTTTAAAAATAGACTGGATTTTTTTCCCCTTTGTGTAGAATGCTTTCTTATCTCCACTGCTTGGGGGGGCAGAATTGCACATCGCTGTAGGGTGTGGTTTTGATGTTTTGATCGGGACTCTGCATGTGAACAAGGGAGGTCTTGTTCTCTAATTGGTCCTTGGTTGATCAATAAATATGTTTGCTGCCGATGGTTGGGCAGAAGAGGCAGGACTTGTAGGTTACTACAGGCAGGCTAGGAGATGGAGGAGGAAGAAAGATAATTTGCCATGTTTTGGAGGGAGAGAGAGCCACCAGCCATTTGAGATCTCAGGTGGAGTGGCCATTGGCTGTTTCCCCAACTGGGCCTGGGGCAGCAGGCAAGAGATTAGAAACAAAACTAAGCTGAGGACAGATCTAGGGTGCTGAGCAGGAGAGGGTAACCAGACAACTCAGTTGAGGGCAGATTTAAAGCTGAGAGAGAAAAGGACACGCTAGCCAAAGAAGGCTTAAAAGAGCCCAGCCATTGAGCTAAAAACATTGAAAATGAGCTAATAAGCTTCATCCAAGAGTCCAAGGAAACCTGGGTGGGGCTGGTAGCACAGTCCACCTGGAGCTTAAAGCTGGGTAGTTAGAAACTATATGCTACACATCCTGACTTATTCCACTTCACCAGTTGTGAGTCTCACCTGTTAGTCATAGCTGAGTCTGCAGGACAGCATGGTAAGTTCTCCATGCCCACCTCATTTTTCCCATGAGGATCTGATAAGTTTTGGGTAGCTGGGCTGGGAGGGTGGCACTTGAGAGGCTCTCTTTGTGATTCTGAGGCCACTTGTTCCATATCCAGCCATTCCCTCGGACCCACTTGGTTCTGCTGTGACCCCGTGCAGTGCATTGTGGGTGCACACAGTCTTAACACCCTGTGCTTCTTTATCTGTATTCCCATTCGCTTTATGGCTTCCTTCCTTGCTCAGCTTGCATGACTCCTATGCTAATTTTAGAAGTTAGTTTAAATGTCAGTCAAGTGTTAGGTGGTGTGTTGGTTTTTTTGTTAACTTGATACAAACCTAGACCTATCTGAAAAGAGCTAATCTTATTTGAGAAAATACCTCCATAAAATGGCTGTCCACGGAGAGGCTCCACCCAGCAGCTGTCTCAGACAGATGCAGACACCCACAGCCAAACAGTGGATGGAACTTGGGGGACTCTTATGGAAGCATTGGGGGAAGGATTGAGGGCTTCAAGGGGGATAGCAGTTCCACAGGAAGACCAACAGAGTCAATTAACTTGAACACTTGGGACTTTCAGTGTCTGAACTACCAACCAAAGAGCATTCATGGGCTGGACCTAGCTAGGCTTCCCTGCACATATGTAACAGATGGGCAGCTTGGTTTACATGTGGGTCCCGAACAATTGGAGTGGTGAAGTGGTGTGGTATATGGGTTATCCTAAAAGCTGTTGCTTCTCCATGGGATATGTTCTTCTAGCTGGGTTGCCTTGTCTGGCCTCAGTGGGAGAGGATTCACCTAGCCTTGAAGGGGGGGGGGTAGATACCCAGGGGGCCCTCACACACTCAGAGAAATAGAAGGAGAATGGGGGAAGGATTGTGGGAGGGGTGACCAGGAAGTTAGGGAGGAAGTGAGGGGGATGTAAAGTGAATAAGTAAAATAAAAAATAAATAATAAATTTAAAAGTAATCATTAGAAAATTGGCTTATAAGCAAGTCTATAGTGTATTGTCTTGATTGGTGATTTATGTGGGAGGTCACAGCCACAGTGGGACTGGTGCCACCCCTGGACCCGTGGTCCTGGATGGTATAAGAAAGCAGGCTGAGCAAGCCAGTAAGCAATATGCCCCTGTGGCCTCTGCATCAGTTCCTGTCTTCAGGGTTTTGCTCTGCTTGATTGAGTTCAAAAGGACTTCCTCTGACAATAGATTTTGTTGTAGAACTGTAAGGTGAAATAATCCCTTTCCTTCACAATTTGCATCCAGTCATGGCATTTTTATCACAGCCATGGGAACCCTAATGAAGACAGGTGTTTTCCAACATCCCCAGATGGCTGTCCCTTACATCTCGATGCACTTTGTACTGACCCACATTGCTATTCTTGGCATATTTCAGCCTCATTCTTTGTACCTGCAATCATTTTGAGAGCAGGCAGTGCCTGAGTTCTGTGATATTCTATAAGGTTAAACTGAGCATTAGTATATAGGAAACACACAATGAGAAGCCCCATGTGTAGTATCTCAGGATGGGTGTGTGGGCTTGAGTGGTTCCTCTGTGGTTTTAAGTGGCTTAAGCAAGATTATATACATAGGGTGCTCAACTCAATACCCGATTCCTGGGAAGTACTCAGTAAATGGCACCTGCAAGTTTTATCAAACAAACACATACTGACTAATCTGCATATGTAGTTATTTCAAAGTGAATTATTCTACTATATATATAATTTCTTCTGTTCTATTTATTACTCTATTATACATCTTTCCTATCTGTATAATTCATAATTCACACTTCAGAAAGTCTTTACTGAGTAAATATTGATTATCATGGGGGAACATATACTATTTCATCCTCAAGAACTTAAGATTACAACTACAGACCACCAACATCAGCACCAGCAATTATGACTCAGAAATGAGCCAAGCATACATACTAGAGAGTTGGATTCATTGTATAACAAAGCATCTGGTCTATAGGTCAAAGGTAAGGAAAGGGGAATAAGCAAGATTCAAGAGATGAATTTTCTGAGAGACACATTCACATAGGAACACACACACACACACACACACACACACACTCGTACAGATGGTAACAAAGGTATATGTGACTTGATGGTTGAGAAATACGGTTTGAACAAGTAGGGAGGTGAATGAGTGTGAGAGTTGGTGTGAGTTCGGAGGCTGGGCTGCTCAAAACATGTCCCTTCAAATCAGTAATATCACTCATGAGCCTGCAGGGGACCACAGAATCTCAGGGCTGGCTCTGACGCACGGAACTAAAATTTGCATTTTAACAAGGTCTACAGATGTACTTGCTGAGCATGTACAAGTTTGAGACTTACTGGCTCACACGTGTTGCTTACTTTGGTCCTATTTACTGATGATGCCTGATTAGGAGTCTCTTCTGTGCTTATGGTGTCCATACAGGGGGATCCTAAATCACAGGCACTCATGCCCAGCCCAAGGCAGCATAAACCACAGAGTCCAAGCTTAAATGCAGTATTTCAAGCATACTTAGATGCTGCTGTGACTAAATGAGACATTCACTCGCAAGCATTTCCAGTTCCTAGAAGCTCCTTTTGTTAGCATACCTTTGGCTCAGGCATGCAAGCATAAGAGGAAACACGTCTGGGGTGATAATTTCTGTTATCACCACGATATCACCATTGATATCAGAGACTGATATTGGTCAGTTGCTGGCTGGACCTCTGATCCTATGATTTTTTTTTTTAGGCTGGTGGGGATGGTTGGTATGTGGAGGTGGCAAAAGAGCTCTTTAAATAATTTGTAGGGTTTCCACTCCATTTCTTGGCCTCAGGTGGGTTGCTGGCTTGGGTGGTGTCACACTTGGTAGGGAGGCTGGTGAGCAGGACTCCTGGCTCTGTTCTTGACCTGTATCCTGAGCACAGATGCACAAGTTATTTTTCATTCTCCTCTTCTAATAGAACATTGACGTTGGAATCAGCTAGACCCGGGTTTAAATCATGAATGCGTCCGAGAAATTGCTGAATAACATCGTGCTCTTTGCCTTGCCTCTCAGACTCAGTTCCTTCATTGTAACAGGGGCTAAGACTTGGCTTAGTGGGGTCTTCTAAGAATGCAGTATAATAGCACGTCATTTGCGTATACCTACAGTCAATGGAAGTCAATACAATTGTCTCCATTATTCTCACTTGCCATACTATGAAGCCCCACCCTCTTCACCAGTCCATTAGGGAGGTAGCTTGATCCAGTAGGTTAGAATGGTAAACAGGAATGGAACAAGAAGGTTGAATAATGGTTTTTGCGCACACGAGAGTCATAGTAGATGAGACTGGGAAGAGAAAGTAAAATATCCAGCTCCCCCCCCCCCACACACACTTGTCAACTCAAGTGCCACCTATATTATGGTTCAGCCTCAGAAATTATCCTCTTGTGCTTAGATCAATCTCACTCAAGGGCACAGATATGGTACTGGCCCAGCCTTTGTATCTCTTCTCTTAGGTTCTGTTTTCTGGTCTTGAAAATGAGAGCATGGATCTTTGCAATCATTAAGGTATTTCCAGTGGTAAAATTCCTTTTTTAAAGATTTATTCATTTATTTATTTATCTATTTACTTATTTATTTATTTATTTAATGTATGCGAGTACATTGTAGCTGTACAGATGGTTGTGAACCTTCATGTGGTTGTTGGGAATTGAATTTTTTTTTAGGACCTCTGCTAGCTCTGGTCAACCCCACTCACACAGTCCTTGCTTGCTCCGGTCCGAAAGATTTAATTATTATTGATAAATACGCTGTTGCTGACTTCAGACACACCAGAAGAGGGGGTCAGATCTCATTACGGGCCGGTTGTGAACCGCCATGTGGTTGCTGGGATTTGAACTCAGGACCTTAGGAAGAGCAGTCAGTGCTCTTACCTGCTGAGCCATCTCACCAGCACCAGTGATAAAATTCTAAGAGGTGACTCCTATCTGAGCCTGAGAGGAATCAGTGTGAGCTCTTGACACAGTGGCAAGAGCAGATGTGAACCACAGACTCGCTGAGCCGAGACCCCCAGGGCAGATGTTTATACTGGTGTTCACATGCATGCTTATGAACCGCCCTTGTTTGCCCTTGAAAAACAATTTTTCCCCATTGTTTGTAGTGGAGACATTACTGTATTATTACAATTACACGTCACATTTGTTATGGAACTCAACTAGGGCTGCTTCTCTTTGGATCTGTGTCCAGGAAATTCCGAAGCCAGTGGTTTGCCTGAACAATTTCTGATGAGCCCAGGCTGGCTCCTCTCTGGCTAAGAATGTCATCTCCCCAGACAGCAGCCCTGATGGTAGGTATTTCATCTCCGTTCACTCCTCACCAAGATCAGTGCTGGTGAGTACCAGGCAGGTAAAAAAAAAATTGGTCACAATAGACATGTCAGACCCGCTGTGAGTCACTATTGTCAGCTTTCCCCAAGCACAGCTGAAAAGACAAAGAAATGGATTTACCAGAGAAGAACACAAACCAATGGCTATTATATTTTAAAAAAAAAAACATAAACATAGAACAAGATTATCCTTTTAAAGCATCTTGGCAAAATAGCACTGAATAAACACCAGTACAATGGCGAAGTCACCCATGTGTGTCAACCTGTAGTTTTTAGTGACAGGAATGTATAAACAAGAAGGTGACACAGAGCCCAGCTGCTTCTGGAGGGTTTCTTAACTTGAGAATGCATCGGTAGAAGAACAATGGAAAGCACACTTTTAGAATTTGAGGAATTAAAGTAGCCTGGGTTCCTGGAGTAGGAGTTAGGGTTTAGGAGGAGCACCAGGTTCAGAGGCTGGGAAGCTGGCTATTGGATGCAGTGTTTACCATGCAAGTGTGAGAGCCAGACTTTGAATCTCCGGATCTCTGCAATCCCAGCATTCCTAGGTGAGATGGCAGACAGAGACCCCAGCATCCCTGATACTTATGCGCCAGTTAGCAAGAGAACATGTCTCAATCAGAGTGGAAGGAAAAGCACTCAGATCTGGCCTCTGACCTGCACACATGTGCCATGGCCCAAGTAAACACATGCACACATATATAGATACTACACACAGAAGTCACATATACTTATATACATGATTTAAAGCAGAGATTACCCATCAAATCTATAACCAATAAATTAAGGTTGAATTATATAGAGATTTTATACTGTGTTTGCATCATTCCCCATTTCATTGTATGGGCGGGCTAAGCTATGGATAGATTTTTTTTCTAGATAAGGTCACCTGTAGCAGCTCAGGCTTGCTTCCAACGTGTGATCCTCCTGCCTCAGTGCTGGGATCACTGGCCAGTGCTACCATGCTTGACCTGAATTGTATTTTTAGCATAGGCTTCGTCCCTCTCGTCTTACGTTGTCTACCAAACCTTTGTCAAAAAGATTCCTTTGAGCCCTCTCCTAGCTAGCAGATCTTCTAAACAGGAAACAATCGCTCACTGGTTGAAATCTTTTTATTTATCTTTGAAGAGTTCAAAACCACCTTTTTTCTTGTAGGTCAGTGGTTCTCAACCTTTCTAATGCAGCCTCTCATGTAGTGGTGACCCCCTCAGCCATAAAATTATTTTGCTGCTACTTCAGAACTATAGCAAGATATCTGATATGTGACCCTGTGTGTGAAAGTCTTCACCCCCTTGCTCCCCAAGGGGTCATGACCCACAGGTTGAGAACCATGCTTACGGACACTCATCAGTGACTGTTGTAATTTTATCAATGTTAAATGGATATAGAAGGACCAAATACATTTACTAAAAGGATGAGTGTAGCGACTGTCATGAAGTGGGGAAAATCTGAGCTAGTGGGTGAGGACCTCGGTTCGACTCCCAACATGGCAGATGCAAATATAAAAGACAGAAGCAGGAAAGGACTTACCTTGTGGAGGGAAAACAGAACAGAGTCATAATTTATTTTTTAGCAAACCCAGAAAACCAGCCTAGATCCATATACCCAGAACATCCTGAGTACTTTCCTTGTAGGAACTTTTACAATGACTAGAAAGTGGCCGTCATTTTCATTGTCCCAAAGCGGAAAGGATGGTGTCCAAACACAGTGTCTCCTTGATTTCTCCTTGATAACATCTAACTCAGGTAGAGGCACCTAGCGTATGCCCGGCGCATGTTCCTGAGTGCTGGAGATGTGAAGAAGACCATGTGTTGATGCTTGAGCGCCTCACAAAGCATCCCTGAGTGTTCGATGGTCTCATTTGCTCCCACAAAGGCACTTGGCTCCATCAAGTGTCAGAGTTGATAACTGAGCAGAGGGACCAAGTGTGTGCAGCAGCTAAAGCTTTAGATAATGACAAACACATGCTTGGCCCGCTGACCTCACAGGGCTGAGATCATCCAGTAAGTGGATCTGGACTCACTCCCAAAGAGTGTCTTTGGCCTGCAGACCCTGGATTTCTGTCTAACACATACGTAATACAGATCATTATAACTTCTCCTAGATACGTTATATGAAAATAAGACCCCGCATCCACAGAAGCACGTCGACTTTAACTGAGGTTCCTCTGGGTTAAACTGCAGTCATTTCTAAGGAAGTTTGTAGACAAGTGTGTGGGTGTGTGGGTGGGTAGGAGGGTGTTCATTTTGCTCAGGGGAAACATTCAAGAGACTTTAGATGGATTTTGCATCCTAAATGTATGTCCTGTCCACATGCCTCTCAATAAACAGGGAAGGGGGGTGATTAGCTCAGCTGGGAGACAACAGACAGAAGAACAATGTCAGGAAGAAATAAAATATTGTAGAAATAATCTTCTGATGAGATAAGTGGTAAACACAACTCTTGCAAGAAATTGAAATCGGCGAGCAGGGCTCCTCGGCGGATCTGCTTGTCGCCCTTTGCTGATATTAGAATCATAAAGCACCACTCTGGTCTTGTACAGAAACCTTATTTGACTTTTTGTCCTGGACTCTGTAATTTGTGTAAAGTATTTATCTTGCAGTATAAGGCTCCCCGAGAGCTGCTCACCTTCCCTCTTCTGTCCTACCTCTGTGTTTACCTGGAACAGCAATACATCTGTTGTCCTCAGCAGACCCCGTGGCGTCCTGCTTGGTGTCACATCTGCTCCCTCTTAGCCCGACCCTCCACCTTTTCTAAATATGAATAGAGAATCATCAGGTGCCCACTTGCTTATGCAAGATGCCTTCTGATCCATTGTCTTTATTTTTTCTTTTTGCATTTAATATTATGATTATGGGTGTTTTGCCTGCCTGTATGTCTGTACACCACTTGTGTGTCATGCCCTGGGAGGCTGGAGGACAAGATCCCCTGGAACTGGAGTTACAGATGGTTGTGAGCTGCCATGAGCAGCTAGCTGTTGCTCTTAACTCTTCAGCCCCTGACTTACATAACTAACTGGCTTGCCTTTCCTTAAGAGCCCTATATACAGCAGTGGCATTTGCCTGTGTGTTTTAGCTTTGTCTTGTAGCTGTAATCTTTAGTGCTTGAATTACTCTACCTTCTAAGCTATAATCTTCACAATTTTGGTCATCTAATTCTATTCCTTGTAGCATTTGGCAAAGAGCTTCATGACCTGTACTAATGAATTTTGGTAGATGGTAGTTAAATAAAGGCCAGAGAACAGTGTGCAGTCAGGACAGGCAGGCTTCAGACTTCCTCAGAATTTGGCGTAAACTGCTTTTACCCATGGGAGAGAGCTGGAGAGAGAGGCAGGCAGCAAAGGAAGGCACCTTAGCAATGTGGCACTAATCACAAATCTGCCTTGGAGAATATGCGTGTCTCCGCAAGCCACCTTTGCCCTTCTCTTGAGGGCAACCATCCCCCTTATTAGGCAGAATGGCTACAGGCTAATGGACCAATTTCACACCACCCAGAACCATAATAGTGACATCGCATGAGGCTTTTGGCAACAACGAAGGTGTCATAAACACGGGATGCTTATAGTTTCAGTTGGGCAAACAAGTGGAACAAAGGCTCACCGTCAGCCACGCATGGGAAAGACATCAGGAATATAAAGTTGCAACAGTGTTTTTTCCAGGAAGGCTACTTGCATGAAGTTTCTGTAAAGTGACCAGGCACACGTTTGGAAGGAAGATCTTGTGCCTGAAGGGTGCTGAGCCTCCATCCTTCCAGACTGTTTCCTCCCAGCCATAGACAGTTGTAGACTTGTCAGCATTGATAATTCCTTCGCTTGGTTCTCACCCCATGGTGCAAACCTGTGCCAACAAGCACACTTACTCTTTCCCTACCAGAAATTGGATACACAACATAGGAAGAACTTGTCACCCCATCATGCCTGTAGGGTGGATGTGTGGCCCACAGTCAGGCACGCAGGAGGTGACTGGATGACAGTACTAACTAAAGCCAGTTCAAGTGCTGGGCTTCAAAATACAGCACTTTTTGCTTTTACATACTTTCGAATTCTACATCTAGTGGGCAAATATATCTGTTATTGCTTATTTTCATACCGTGTATAATAATGATGCTGGTGGTGCTGGTGAGGAAGAGGATGATGATGATGATGGTGGTGGTGGCGGTGGCGATGATGATAGAGCCAGCACTGTTGTTTACTTTTCTAGAGTCTATCCCTTGCCTTATCTTTTCAAAGCTTATATTTTTAGCAGGTCATGGGATCCAGAAAAGCTGTTCCCATTGTCAAGTCCAGGAAGTAGGAACATAGGTGCGTCCAAATGGGTGGGTGGGGCAGGCTGGTTGCTCGCATTATTCTCTATTCAGTCACTGCCGACACGTTTGTCTTCCTTCCTTTTCTCTTCTCTTCTTTTTTCTCTTTCTTCTATTTTCATCCCCTCCCCGTTTTTCATTTTCAGAACAACACTAAGAATATGCTTGAAGAGTCATGAAATCATAAAAGAGCTCTGAATGAACAAGAGTATCAAGGTACACAAGTCTGTAGAGAAGGAATCTGGATGTGGACTGGGTCGTTAGGGAAACATCCGATCTCCTAGCTCTTTCTGGTACCTCCTTTCCTTTCCTTGAGCCATGAGTCATGCCGCATTGAACTTTTCCTAATACCCAAAGAGATAAAGCGAAGGCAGGAAGGAAAGAGTAGGGGAAGTGGAAGAAAGGGAGGAGGAGGAAGAAGGAGAGGGAGGGAGAGAGGAAGAGAGAGGAATAGAAAAATGCAAGGTCCCTTGGACAGTATGGAATGAAACTCTGTACAGCTGGCCAACGTGAAGGATGCGCACCCTTGACCATCTGCAAAGGTGCATGCCAGAATTAGACACGCTGAGCAACTGAACTATGAGAACTTTCTGAAGAATTGTCACTTAAGGGAAGAAAGTAATTCTGTGCTTGAAATTCTGCATGGTTCTTGCTTTAGAGTAAGATGGATTGAGTAAATAGCTGACCCTCATCACTCCGGTGGTAGTCATTGAGGATCAACTAGCAGGTGCTGGATCCGACATCGCAAGCGTCAGATGGTGGTAAAATAGTAAATGGTATGAATTACATCCAATAGTCTACAACTCAGAAATAAGGCTTAAACACTAATAAGGGCCAACAGAACTGAATACCTCTGCTCTGTCAGCCTTTAACACATTTAGGTCTAGTCTTAAACTTGTTAAAATGATTAGCAACCTTTTTCATTCTTTTCCTGAAACCAATGAGAAGTCATTTGGCTAATGAGTCAGTCCAGATTGCTCTGGGAATTAGTCGGTATCTGCCAGTTCTATTGAGCGAGTCTATTCTATTTGACCCCCTATCCCAACCTGGCCACTACGATGGGCCAACTAGGATTCTCAGATCCCTTAAGCACCAGATATTTAATCATCCTTTAAAGATGCCAGAGGACTGGGGATGTAGTTTACTTGGCAGAATACTTGTCTCACATGAAAATAACCTTGGGTGCAATTGCCAGCATTGCATAAAGCAGGAATGGGGTTAGGCATATGATTGTCATCTCAACAGGAAGGCAGCAGTTAGGAGCAGAGGCAGGAGGATCAAAAGTTCAAGGTTTTCCTTAGCTGCAATTGAGTTAAAGAGTAGGATGGGATATATGAGATCCCATCTCAAAGAGAAACATAACTAACTAACTAACTAACTAACTAACTAACTAAATAAATAAATAAATAAATAAATAAATAAATGGCTCTGGAAGTGTTTACAGAAAGAGTACTGGAGCAGGTGGTTTTAAAAGCTATTAAATATGTATAATTAACGTAAAACTAATTGTTTTAGAGGGAAGTGAACAAATTTCATGACCACAGTGGATTTGAACAGCTGAAGACTGATCCACCCAGACATCACTGATGGAACAAGATGCTTGAGCTTTGGACGTGGTGGAAAGCATCTCCCTGCCTTTCTTTTCTCCAGGCATTTCTCTGACTGATAGTTAGGCAAAGGACATTCACCGTCTTATTGTTGGAGATCACGTGCCTGTGTGTCCTGACATTAGTTCTTGGAGGTTCAGAAAGAGAGCTTGATTGATTCTCTTTATGCAATATCATAGCTTTAGGTGTCAACCTGACACAAGCCTAGAGTGAACATGGAAACAGGGATCTCAACTAAGGAATGGCTTCCATCAGACTGACCTATGGGCATGTCTGTGAGGATTTAGTAACTACTAATTGATGTGTAAAGGCTTGGCCTACTCAGGTGTGAGGGGAGTATGCCTGTCAGCAGTCTTCCTCTGTGCTCTCTGTTCAGTCCTTATCTCCAGATTTTTGCCTTGAGTTTGTGCCTTGGCTTCCATGGTGATGGACTAACCTATAAGCTAAATAAACCATTTCCTTCCCCTAAGTTTCTATTGGCCACGGTGTTTGTCACGGCAACATAAAGCAAACTGATACAGGGAAGTAGATGACTAATTACTTAACTAGCCCAAATTAGATGAACAATAATTCCCAAACAATTGCTTTTCAAGGAATAGATTCTAGATGTAATAGCTGAACTCATTATGGTCTTAAATGAGCAGAGCAGTTGGACTGGTTTTTTTTTTTAAATACTAGGTTTGTTAAGATACAATTTACACGATATAAAATGTGCCCTTTTAAAGTCTACACCTCGTTAGACTTTAGTATATTCACAGAACGGAGCAGTCATCACTACTTGTATCTTTGGAATAATCATTCCCCAGTCAACTCTGTACCCAGCACTAACTGTTTCCATTTACTGTTCTCCATATTCCCTGGCAAACATCAATCCACTTCCTGTTTATAGATTTGCTGTTCTGGACTCATCGACTAGACATCACATATTATGTGATCTTTTATAACTGGATTCATTCATTTAGTATATTTTCAAAGTTGATTCATGTTTCTGCATGAATCAGGCCTCCCTTTCAATTGCTGTATAATATTTACCTGCATGGATATACCAGTAGGCTAGTGGGTCATGGATGGAAGTGGTGAGAAAAAGTATCCTGGTCATCTTCCTGATCTAAGAATGGAAATGTCCAGTCTTCACTATTTGTAACCCCTAGTCTGTCTCTGTCTGTCTCTCTGTCCCTCTGTGTGTTTGTGCAGCATACATGTGTATGTGACTTTGAGTGTAGGTATTTGTAGAAGTCAGAGGTCAATGTTGGAAGTCTTCCTCAATCACTCTATACCTTACTTTTTGAGACAGGGAACCTGCAGTTCACTGATTCAGCTCTTCTGGCTGGGGACCGAACCACAGGTATCCTCAGCTCTGTTTGCCCATGTCTAGGACACATGTCACATTGCCTGAGTATTTACGTGCGTACTGGGGATCTGAATCAGGTGGCTTAGTAGATGAGTATAGTGTTAATGTTTTTTTAAAAAATTAAATGTACGGGGCTGGTGAGATGGCTCAGCGGGTAAGAGCACCCGACTGCTCTTCCGAAGGTAATAAGTTCAAATCCCAGCATCTACATGGTGGCTCACAACCATCCGTAACGAGATCTGGCGCCCTCTTCTGGAATGTCTGAAGACAGCTACAGTGTACTTACATATAATAAATAAAATAAATCTTAAAAAAAAATTAAATGTAATAATTAGTATTTGGAGAATTTGGAGAATTAGTTGTATGTGAACAGTTTATCTTTTTCTCCCCTTCTGACTCCTTCCAGGTATCTCACTACTTCCCCATTTGCCCTTCAAACTTAATGTCTAATTTTTTGTTTAAGCCATGACTGTGGGGAATGATTCACCTAGCAGAGGCCACACCCCTGTAGACAACTGTAACTCTCTAACAACCGCCGGCTCCTCACCTGGGGCTGGAAGCTCGTGCTCCTCGCCCCCGTAGAGGAATGTTAACTGGTGTGATCTTGTGCGGGTCGTGTGCATCCATAGTGCCGTGAATTCATGAGTTCAGTGGCCCTGTGGTGGATACTGTCTCGCCCCAGTTTTCTCTGACCTTTGGCTATGATACTCTTTCTGCCCTGTCTTCCACATGCTACCTGAGCTTCGTAGGGTGGCAGTGATATAGATGCCCTGTTTATGGCTGAGGACTGCTCAGACACTTATTTTCTACAGTTTTATTGGTTATGAGCCTCTGAATTAGCACCCACCCATTATACAAAAAGCTTCTGATGAGGGCCGAGAGATACTAATTGCATGAAAAGATACATGTACCTTTGTCGTTTGATGCTGTGCCCATATAGAAAAGTATTAGTAGCTGGCTCTTCTCTAGGGCCTGTGAGCTCCCTGACTCTGTGTTCTTGGCCAGATTTTTTTTCCACTTTTTAAAAATTTATTATTAGAGAGTTTCTTCATTTACATTTCAAGTGTTATCCAAAAGTCCCCTATATCCTCCCCCCTCCCTGCTCCTCTACCCTCCCTCTCCCGCTACTTGGCCCTCGCATTCCCCTGTACTGGGGCCTATAAACATTGCTAGACCAAGGGCCTTTCTTCCTGAATAATGGCCAACTAGGCCATCTTCTAATACATATACAGCTAGAGACATGAGCTCTGGGGGTTCTGATTAGATCATATTGTTGTTCCATCTATAGGGTTGCAGACCCCTTCTTGGCCAGATTTAAAGTACCAGACCTAAGTCTCTTCCTTGCAGTGGACCTTAAATTCAATCTGTTGGTTACCCCCTTAATATTCACACCCCTATTGTGCTCCAGGGCCTATCTCCCATGACTGGACATCATTGTAGCCCTCAGGGTTCATATATGGGTAAGGCTGATGATGACCTTTTTGAAAGCCTGAATAGCTCTTCTGGTACAACAAGCTAGCCAATAGGGATGAAGCTTCCAGATCAGTACTGGCTTGATTTCTCTGTGTCTTCTGACCAAAGAATATGATATTTTCAGCAATAGGATCTTAATATCAATGAGCTCCATAATTTCTGTTTGACTCCTTTAACAAAGATATGTTTGTTGAAATTATTTTTATATATCATCTAAACTTTTTCTTTAGTTTTTAAGACAGACACTCCCTTTTTCTACAAGTAATTTAAAACTATATGAGATTAGTATTTGGCTTTCTTGGAGGCAATGTCTATTGTTTATTTTCCTTTGTTTTCAGAACACACCTCTTTACTTTATTATGTGTTTCATTTCTGTTTTCGAAAACCAAATTTGTTAAAGTAAAATAAATCTATGTTAGTCACTTTTCTCATTGCTGTGACCAAATATTTGACAGAAAGTGCTATATAATTGTTTCCCATCAACTGAGACATTTCCTTCCACTGGGAGGATGGAGGATCATAAGAATCAGAAATAAAGGAAACTCAGAAGGCTCAGAAAGTCAGCAAAGTTTACAAGACTCATAAGGCTGCATTTCAGGTTCGTGTATATAGTAACAATTGCTGGGCTGACTCCGCCTACATGAATTGCAGGCAGATCCTCAGATGAAGCATTCATACCCATGTTCGGGTAGGTTCTCAGTGATACAGATGTTCTTGAGTCACCTAAGCCTCTGTAAGTGACCCTATATCTGTTGTATTCCTGCAAGTAACCCCATAAACCATCTCGCTTACTAAGTTCCACTTGGCTGGAATATTTTCTTTGATATGTCATCCATGCTTTGTCTGGGCAAAGCAATTTTTGTTTGTTATTTCCCCAGGAAATAACACAGAAGAAGAAGCAACAAGGGAAGAGACATTTATTTTGGTTCATATTTTAAGGGATTCTAGTCTATCATAGGCACATTAGCAGAGAAAGCATAGTGATGGGTGGTTCTGTGGTGTCAGGATGGTTTGCCAGCTTGTTGCTCATATCCCAGTAAACCAGGAAGCAGAGACAGGACAGGAAGTAGAGCTCTGGCTGTAATCCTGGATGATGTAAGTAGAGAGAGGAAGCTACCAGCAACCTGCATTCATCACTCGCTGCCTCCTGATTGTGGGTGTGATGTGACCAAGTTCTTTAAGCTCTTCCTACTTTGGTTCCTTTGCCATAATGGACTGTGCCCTCGAACTGTGAGCTGGAATAAACCCTCAATGGGCATTGATAACAAGTCGACTAAAATGTGGGCCAGTGGTGGAGACCTCCAGGGCTTGGTAGGAGTTTGTATTTTACACTTGTTGGGTAGTCTTCAATAAAGCATGCTAGCTTGGGGCAGGGTTATTTGAGATTGTTATTAGAAAGTGACTAAGAGGTTAAATAGTCACGTTCAAAGTCTAGGAAAAATTTCTTTAAAACATTTCTTGTCTCTTCCATGTATGTAATAATTTCAATGAGAATATGTGGAGAAAAAATCATGGAGAAAAAAAAGGGGGTGAGCAACAATAATGGATATTAGTAATACATTTAGACTTTTCCTGTATTGTAAGCACGTAAAGGAGAGATGATGTAATGTCATTTGCACACGATTACAACATAGCAGTTATGCTGGAAAGGAAAAAGAGTGGGGTTAGGTGGACCAACAAGGAGTTGCTTTATAATTTTAAAAAATGTACCTATTTATTTGTGTATCCGGAAGTAGTGGCCTGTGCCATGGCGTACACGTGGAAATTAGAGGATGACTTGCAGGAGTCAGCTCTCTCCTTCTACCTGGACCCTAGGGATCAGGGATCGAACTCCAATTGTCAGTTTGTGCTGCAAGAGCCTTAAGCCACTGAGTCATCTTGCTGGCCCCTGTGTTCAGAATTTTGAGATGAAGGCAGATGAAGGGAGGGCAGTTGTGTCTGGAAATCCCTGGTGTTATAAAGGAGAGGCATCTAAGTGAGCACTTTGTCTTTTATATTAAAGAGAGAGAAGAGAGGAGGAAAGAGAACCTAATAATAGCACTCTGCACTAATCTCTTCAGGCGCCGGTGAGAACTAAATGAGCTAATTCTTGTAAGTTGCCTAGCAAAAAGCCTGGTACCTGGCAAGCACTCAATAAATGTTAGTGAATTGCTAGCTTGTGCTTCCTGGAAAGAAGGATCCCAGTGCTACCCAACAGCCTCTCTGTTCCTTACAACCAGCACCCAGCTCCGGTCTGTTTGTAATAGATGCTTAGTAAATGCTCAGCGAATGGGTGAATGGGAATATGGACCAGTGTTGGAACCAAATATGTTGATTTTAAATATAATTGTGTTTTACTTTTGATATTTATTAAAATATAATCTTTTAGTGGAGAAGTAAAAGGAAGTAGTTATTGATCTCTCATCTGATCTCCAGTATTTCCTCTTCCCCTTCTCTTCCTTCTTCTACTTCCATTCTGAGAGATTTTGATCTCAGTAGAGGATGCCTGGAAGCCACCTCTCCCAATGTGTGTCTTATAGCAGATGCTCTGTAAGTATCGATGTAAATTGTTGAACCAATGGATTCGAGGCCTGTGTCTCCAGCCTCAGAGTGTGCTATCTGTGGTATTCTCTCTTCTCTTTAATGTGTAATTCATCTCCTGTAAGTCGTTGCTCATCTTTGAATGGCTACTAAGATGCTCCATAGAACCAGTTTAATGAGCTGTGCCTCAATGTCTTTATCTTATGTGGCAGATTACATTCAAATACATTTGTGCATGAACTTTAACCTCTAGATATTTATAGATAGCATGATTGGAAAAGGGGGAAGAATGAAATGGTTTGTATTTTAGTTCCTTTGATTTATCTGTCACTAGGATAAAATATTATTTAAAGTAAGAGTCAGGAACTTAGAAAGATGTCTATCTATGAAAAGCTACAGAGAACCCATTATTTTGTATGCCAGATTTAAAAAAAATAAAAAGGAACACATAATCCAACAATAGGAAGACAGATAATTCAGTTCAAAGGGGTGAGTATATGAATAAACGTGCTACTAATAGTCAGGAACCTTCTCCACACCTGCCACCGTGTGATAGCAAGTTGCAATGTCGAATTAAAATAGCCAGGTGTCTTCTATTCTCACATAGCTAATTAAAAGTCTTTCATTCATTCCTCGGGCATCCCAGCAATGAGAAGAAGTGCCCATGGACAGCCACCACTGTGTGTGCTTCAAGCTCAAAGCATCTCGAAGAGGCTTACCAATTCTAAGATACTTGGTCATTCTTTGGAGAAGACTGTGGAAACTTGAAGTCCAGCTGGCTCTTCTGATGCCTTTGGGTCTTCCAGTGTAAAATTGGCTTGCCTTTTTGCCATGAACTCTTTCCTTCTGTGCTTGGTAGTGATGAGTCTTTTGGAGATTTGCTACCCAGATTTTTATATATATATATATATATATATATATATATATATATATATATATATATATATATATATATATGTCTAGGGGAACCTTTCTAGATACAAACCATTGACTCTCCAGCAAGGTTAGTCAGACACACTTAAGAAAGAGCAACCTAATTTTGGTCACTTGTGAGAGAATGGGAAACCACCAGTAAGTACCCTTAAAGTTCATGTCATGATGGATCGTAGGAAATGAAGAAGGGCATACTGAGGAAGGCTAGTTAGGAGGAGCGATGTCAGGAGAGGAAAGTGGCCTGCGGTGGCAGATCCAGGAAGAGAGGATGAGGTAGGAAGAGGAGGAGGAGGAGAAGGAGGAGGAGGAGGAGGAGGAGGAGGAGGAGGAGGAGGAGGCGGCGGCTCGTGAGTACTGAGGCGCAAGCTGCTGATCTGAGGTGCTCGTCACAGGCTGTTGCTCACTTGGACTGGTTTTCTTGCTAATGAGTTGCTTATGCATTGTTCATAGCTCCTTCTCCAGCCATTTGCCAGAGGGGGGGGACTAAAAAACACAATATCAGGTTCTTTGGACTATAGCAGCGTTAGCCTGAGTGATGTCTCCTCGAGAGAGCAGATAAAACCAAGCCAAGGATTAGTTTTGCCTGATCCCTGCAAAGAAAGGCAGCGGATATGGATTCAATTTTTATTTCATTGCAGATGCCTTCTGTAGGTTATCTAGCTCAGTCCTTGACAGATTCAGTAACACGCATCACTGTCCCATTTTGCCAGGTCACACTGCTAGTGGGTGACTAGGGAGCTGGGTGTCCCATGTCCTCTGTCTCCTGAGGCCTGCTTTGTCTGCTTTGTCAGCTGTCCATCCAAGCCTCTTTCTGGGACTTGAAGGAACTTCAGAAAATCATGGAAGTTTCCAAATATATTGAAACTCCTCCAGACTTTAGAGTGATGGTAGCTTACTTTGTTGAATAGAGGCATGTCACTGGGCCAGGCATCTGGCATTGCTTGTTGATTGAAAGCAGAGCAGCATCTAGTTAATTTTGGGTACTGTTATATACGATCGTCTATGATATATGACTGTTCATTGTTAAAATTCATGTGTGTGTGAGTGTATGTGTGTGTGTATGTGTGCACATCTCTACACATTGTCAACCTATGTGTGTGTGCAGGTGCAGATAGATGCTTTTGGCCCCTGTGCAGAGGCCAGAGAAAGAAGTCAGCTATTTTGGTATATCATTTTTCACCTTATTCTTTTGGGACAGAGTGTATCATTGAACCTGTAGCTCACTGTTTTTCCACTGAACCATCATTCTAGCAAGCTCCAGCAATGTCCACCACGGGACTGGGAGTGCAGGTACATGTGGTTGTGCCTGGCTTTTTTACGTAGGTGCTGAGGCTCTGAACTCAGCACCTTGTGTTTGAGTAGCATGTGTTTGTACCCAACCTCCTCAGCTGAAGCTCTTCAGATTTCTCCAGGGCAGTTCCCAGTTTCCCTCAGTAGATTGTTGCAGACTTTTCTGGAGTCTGTCTGAGAACATGGCGGCGCCTCTCCCCTAGGGGCTTTTGAAATCCTGCATTGTCTTGTGCTTCAAACTTTCCTGCTGGGCTGAGGATGGCCCAGTGTTTCCTGTGGTCAGTAGAAACGTCATGTTTCATGCACACACGAGTAAAGAATCAGCAGACTGTGGCCTGTGGGCTTCATCTGGATGTCAGCATTTGCAGATCAAAGCATATTGGAACATAGTATTGGAACATACCCGTGTTTATTCCTTTATGTATTGCCTGTAGCTGCTTTTGAGTGGTACTGAAGGATGTCACTGGGACAAAACCTGGAGGTCCACAAAGTCTAGAATGTTCGTTCTCTGGCCCTGTGCTGAATAAGTTTGTGATCCCTGCTGTTGTCCCCTGAAAGAATCTTAGAGAAAGCCAAGGCACATGAATGTAGGAAGAGGGTGATGTCATCCAGGCAACTGTACTAGGAAGTTAACAGGAGGTAATATTTTCTAGGTGGCCTTTGGATTTGGGGAAGCTAGAAGAGAGAGTTTTCTTGCTTATATGTTGAAAGGACTCCTGAGGCTAAGGAGAGAGGTTCCTGGTAGGAATGTGGCCTTTAAGGTTCAAGTGCAGAGCCTTGCCTCTCTGTTCTGACTGCGTATCTCATTGAGCCAAGTTTGGAGACTGTGACTCTTTGCAACCACGCAGCAGCCAAGCATGCCAACTGATGTTTTATATCCTACCCCAGCCCTTCATTTAAAAATAAACTTCGTAGAATTTTTTTCACAACCCTTTAAATATTCTGTTTTGAAACATTTAATTACCCAAGTTATTTATATGGAAAGGTCTGATATTGTTTCTAATGGGAGTCTGATATTTATGCCTTCTGCTAAATTTTATCTTATATTAGGGGAAGGGCTGAGGTTGGTTACTATGGCAACACCCTCAAAACTGCAACAGTCTCATTATGGATGTTAAAACTATAGTCATTCTGGTGGGAGGGCAGCAAGGAGAGTGGGTGGCAGTCTTTTTATTTTTACTTTAGTTTTTAAAGAAGGCCTCTCCCACTTCCAGCCTCTTGCAATTATTTATTTTAAACTTGGCAGCTCAGGGTATCAAATTGAGAAACAAAACAGAAAAAAAAAGTCTCATGTGTTCTTTCATCAAACATCTATATCTTGTATACCCTCTGAAGGGATACCCTGTTTTATATCTGTTGTTTCATTAAAAATATTGATTTATTTTCTAGAATTTCATTGAGGCCTACTTTGTGTTAGAGATGAACAAGGAAGTATCTTTCTACGTATTTTTTTCCTTTTAACTTGCAAGTAACTTGAAGCCCTTGATGTATGGCTTGGGTATTTAGGAAGAGAGAAACCTCATTTGAAAGATGGCCTGCATCAGATTGGCCTACGGGCATGTCTGTGGGGCATTGCCTTGGTAGTTAATGAATTTGGGAGAGCTCAGCCCTTTGTGGGTGGTACCATCCTTAGGCAGTGGTCCTGGGCTGTATAAAATAGTTAGTTAGCAAGCCTGAGAGTGAGCCTGCAGGAGACATTCCTCTGAGGTTACTGCCTTGATTTCTCCAACTTGTCTCTCTCAGTGATGGACTGGTGGTTCACTTTATTTCACTTAAGAAAATTTGTTGGGCACATGCTGCCTGCTAGCATATGTTCATGCTAGCACACAAAAGAAAGAAAGAAGAAAGGAATACACAAGACAAGGGTTTTTATGGAAGAACATTTTCTTAGGGAACACAGATGAATGCTCACAGTGATGAAGAAATGGTTAAAATAAAATACTGTGGGTGCCAATACAGAGATATTTAACCCTCCAGTCTGTGTATCATCGGGGAAAACACTTTGTAAAGAGATGACATTTGGGCTGATCTGCAGACAGATGGGTATTTTTTTAGTTAGGGGGTGTGGTGCGGGCATGTGTGTATATCACATTGCAAGCAATCTGGACCAATCTGAGAACAAAGATATGGAGGTGAAGAAGTCCTTGGCTACCTGCAGAAGGACTCAGAGCCATGTGCATGCGTGTTGGACCATTCTGAGAATATAGGCTGGGCCCATTATATCTCGTGAACTAGATTTAGATTAGCGAGTCACTGAAGTGTTTAGGCAGGAGAACAACTTGAGCATTTGTGTTGAGAGAGAACTTTCTGCTTAATGGCATGTGAGACAGATTCATAGTGAAATGATGGAAGGGAGCACCCTGGGCTTCATGGGAAGAGTTGGAGAATCCGTTAGAGCTCCTTCAGGCAGAGCTGTAGAGTAAGAAGATGTGTGGCTAGGAATTGGTGATCTCAGAGGAGGGGAGGCCCAGAGCCTGAGTGAGCTTCCCACTCAACACACACCCCTCTGTGTTCAACATGCCATCTCACTTTAAAAAATATTTTATGTATGTTTGGTATATATGTATGGCTTGGGTATTTAGGAAGAGAGAAACCTCATTTGAAAGATGGCCTGCATCAGATTGGCCTACGGGCATGTCTGTGGGGCATTGCCTTGGTAGTTAATGAATTTGGGAGAGCTCAGCCCTTTGTGGGTGGTACCATCCTTAGGCAGTGGTCCTGGGCTGTATAAAATAGTTAGTTAGCAAGCCTGAGAGTGAGCCTGCAGGAGACATTCCTCTGAGGTTACTGCCTTGATTTCTCCAACTTGTCTCTCTCAGTGATGGACTGTTACCTGGAGATGTAAGATGAAATAAACTCGTTGACTCCTGAGTTGCTTTTGATTAGACTATTATCACATCAAAATAGTGGAATAGAAGTGAAAAGAAATAAGGATACTCTGTATGTATGTGTGGTGTGTGTGTGTCTCTGTGTGTGTCTGTGTGTGTGGTATGTGTGTGGGTGGTGTGTATGTGTATATTTCGTGTTGCGTGTTGCATGTTGTGTGTGTGTACCCATGCATACACAGGTGGAGGCCAGGAGACTTTCGTAATCACTTCCCATCTCCAGCCACTGACACAGAGCCTCTGTCTGATCCTAAAGCTCAGCCCTTTTAGGTAGGCTGCCTGGCCAGTGAGAGGTTTGCCTGGCTTTCCCCCACATTGCTAGTGCTACAGTCGTGTGAGTCCAGTCCTAGCTTATACATAAGTGCCAGGGGGTCTGAACTTAGGCCCTCATGCTTGGATAGCAAGCACTCTGAATCGCCGAGCCATCTCGTCAGTCTCTAAGCTTCTTAACTTTAAAGAACTAGATTCTCAGGTATGAATGCGATCAAAATAGAATTATTTTTGACTGATCTAAGGTTTATAACTATGATCAAACAATCCTCGAGATAACCATGTTTGGCATGTGGAATGTAGAACCTAAGACAGCTTTGATCTTCACTACTCGTCTTTAACCAGCACAGTGAGGCATGCCCTGCCCTGGCAACTCTGGCCATTTGGGTAATAGAAGCCATTCGTGTGGAAAACATCACACTAATTGAGCACCTGAAATAGCAGCAGTAAAGGCCCCGAGGCTTACTTGATTCCAGGCTTCTTCCCTCCTTGCTGTTCAGCTCCTCTAATCCCCACTGGAGGTGGCGGACAGCCCATTTCTCCTTTTCTACCAGAGCATGTCACCCATTCTCTTAATGTGCTGGCCTCTGTTTCAGATCCCCTGGAACTT